>VXCM01004174.1:0-67338 GCA_014773175.1 Lucifuga dentata
CTTTTTACTGGCCTTCCTAATAAGTCCATTAAGCAGTTACAACTCATTCAAAATGCTGCTGCCAGTTTACTGACAAACACTAAGGAGAGAGCACATTTCTCCTATTCTCAAGACCTTGCACTGGCTTCCAGTTAAATTCAGTATTGACTTCAAGGCCCTATTTATTGTTTATAAGTCACTGAATGGTCTGGGCCCTAAATACATTGCAGATATGTTTGTTGACTACATCCCGGGTAGATCACTTAGATCAGCAGGGACTGGTCAGTTAATGGTGCCCAGAGTCCGTACTAAATGTAGTGAAATGGCTTTTAGTCATTATGCTGCCCATTGCTGGAATCAGCTTCCCCTTGATATAAGATGTTCCCCTATTGTAACTATTTTTAAAACCAAATTAAAGACTGTTCTCTTTTCTATTGCTTTTAACTAATTGGTTTTATGCTTCTTTTTTTTTTTAACTTATCTGTTTTTTTTCTACCTGTAAAGCACTTTGAAAGACCTGTGTGTATGATAAGGTGCTATATAAATAAAATTTGCCCTGCCTTGCCTTGCCTTTTCTACAACTTGTCTACCCCCTGGATGACTGAGAATCTTCATCAAAACAATAATAAATGTACTAACTACAGTATACGTGTATATTTATAATTGAGGGTGTTTCACCTCTTTCAGATCTCATTATTATGTCCACTTTCATTTCAATTGTGATAATTTTCCTTTTCTTTTATGCATCACCATCACTTGCATCAGATTTACACTTTGGAGGCATGGTTACGAGGATTACAAACAAGAAAAAAAGGCAAAACATGAACAACACACACAACAGTGTTTATGGTGAGCGTGATCCGACTTAAAATGGCAACAGTGTCGTTCTTCCCAAAGTGGATGAACCACTACACCACTGACAACGTGCAATGTTTTGATGTGCGTTCGCAAAGTAGAGCGCCGTTCGTTATTAAGAAACGTTGTATGTAACTTGAATTTTTAATTTAATAGGCTTTACAGCGGTCAGTTCGTAAGTATGGATGTTCGTAAGTTGAAGGTTCGTAAGTCGGGGACTGCCTGTATTTAAATAAACTGATCAGCTAACTGTTTTTATTTATCAAAGTTATTGATCACTAACATATGTGAGACAAATACAGTTTAAACATCATCAGATTTCATACTGATGACATTTACCATCAGACTGAAACTCGTCTTCATGTTAGTGTGTCAGTGTGTTTAATGAATCACTTCCTGTCATGTTAATAAGGAAATACTGTAGTAACAACGCTTTAGAGATGAATGATAAAACATGACCGTAACAGACGTTTATGAACGAGGGAACATGGCCGCCTGATGATATTTGCTTTATCAGTTATTCATTAAATTTATTTAAGTCTGGTGCTGTGCTTCATCATAAACTGCTAAGATTTATTTTTATTTATTATTTATAAGATTTATTGATGCCATTTATATAGAAGAGTGCAGTGCCCGTTGACCATATGCTGCTATGCCTGGAGCGTATCCTGCCACGCGGACTACTTTTTACTGGAACAGCTGAATTCAAGAACTGCTCATCCAAACAACTTCACAGGTGACACTGCACGTCTTTGGGTCCTGAGCAATAAACTTGCTGAATATCAGCTTCATACAGTGCTGAGTTCTAGAGATGTTGTTGCCACAGACAGAGATTTCTGTCTTTACAGATAAATAAAATGTTCAAAATGTAAATATGATTGTGAGCTGAAAACCTTTCAGAACAGTTTTAGCATCATGGCTTTTCAGCTTCCACTCTGCAGCTCTGATCCTTTATGTAAGCCTTTCATTTTCATTTGGATGATGAAGATGATGATGATGATGTTCTGATAATGTGATGCAGCCATAAACAAAAACAGCAGCAAACTGCCAAGCTTTACTCTTCTCATCTCATTTCTGTGTTCAGCGGCTGGAAGACTGACTGAGTGTTTACTCTGGAAGTTATGAGATGTGAAGTTGAAACTGAAAAACTTTGGGTTTTAACAGCTCGTTTTCTCTGCATGTTGCAGTAACGTCTTCAGCTCCAGTTTTGTTCCTGCACTTATTTTCCTTTGAACAATTATCTTCCTCATGCAGCTGAACCTGGTGATGTTCAATCACAATAATAACTCCTATTAAAAGCAATATGATGAAGAAATCTGATTGGATTATTTTAATGTTAAAGACAATTTTAGTTAACTGTTCAGAAACTGTCCTGACAGGTATGGAAAGCCAAACACTCCAAAATTAAATAGATAAAAATATTATGAAACAAGTAACTCTATGCAAAAGTACCAATAAATTATGAAATAATTCCATAAATCATTATTATCATAAAACCTTATTTCATAATNCAAAAGTACCAATAAATTATGAAATAATTCCATAAATCATTATTATCATAAAACCTTATTTCATAATAACACTTTTATTTCATAATGTTCCGTTTTTCAAAAGCCTGTCTTTTATTTCACCGTTTATCATAATGTCTGATTTCATGATGAGATTTCAGATGAGATTTGAGGACCAGTGGGCGTGGCTTACACTGATCAGTTCNCTGATTTCATGATGAGATTTCAGATGAGATTTGAGGACCAGTGGGCGTGGCTTACACTGATCAGTTCCAGGTTCCAGACAGAAGTCAGCAAAGACAGACAAACTTTCTACTACAACAATTAAACTGTCACCAAGTTAAGTTTTGAGGTTTTTCATGTGAGAAAGTAGCTGCTTAGAATCTGAATATATGGTCGACTGACTAAAATAATGCTGAATTGAAAATTGGTCTCTCTCTCTCTCTCTCTAACACACAAATCAGGTGTTAAATTCTAATATTCGTTCATTTACATTTGAAACAACACCAACATTCTATCTTAGTTAAATATTATTATTATTATATTATTATTAATATTATTTTGCTTGGTTAAGGTGTCGTGTTAATTACAGTTAGCTGTTATCACCGTGGTAACGGGGATGACCAGTCAGTGGGGAGCTGCTCTCTGCAGCCTGCACTCTCTGCAGGAAGCCTCTAGCAGAGCTTCCTGTCTCTGAAAACTCAAAACCAGTTTTTAATTCAGCATTATTTTAGTCAGTCGAGCGTACAGTATATTCTAATTCTAAGCAGCGACTTTCTAGCATGAAAAAACCTCAAAACTTAACTTGGTGACAGTTTAATTGTTGTAGTAGAAAGTTTATCTGTCTTTGCTGACTTCTGTCTGGAACCTGGAACAACTGATCAGTGTAAGCCACGCCCACTGGTCAAATCTCATCTGAAATCTCATCATGAAATAAGACATTATGATTAGTGGTGATGTGAAATAAAAGAGACTTTTGAAAAACAGGGCATTATGAAATAAAAGTGTTATGAAATAAAAAATGGTGTTATGAAAAAAAGATTTAAAAACGGGGTATTATGAAATAAAAGTGTTATTATGAAATAAGATTTCATGATAATANAAGATTTAAAAACGGGGTATTATGAAATAAAAGTGTTATTATGAAATAAGATTTCATGATAATAATGATTTATGGAATTATTTAATAATTTATTGGTACTTTTGCATAGAACTATTTATTTCATAATATTGTTTTTATATATTAAAGTTTGGCCCGTTTGGCTTTCCCTGTCTTGTCCTGACAGGAAGGATGAGTCCGCATGCTGTCCATCATGGTGATCACCATGGTAACAGCAAGCAATGTGTTACACAGGCCTATTTGCAGCATAGATATGTATAACAGGTTGGACAGTTTTCTAAACATCTGTATGTTTTGGTTCAGTTTCCCCCGTTGGTACAGTTAGTTTATGCAGGTCTGAAATCACACCTGAGTGTGAAACAAAACACAGAAATGTTTAAAGGAGGAGGAGGACTTCAGAACCAACTACAGATCAATCTATTAATCTATTGATCTATTGATCTAGCTGCAGAGAGGGTTTCAAGTGGTTAGCGCTAAACAACAACTATGGACATGTTTTTGTTTTTTGTTTTTTTTTTTACATAAAGTCTGTAGACTCATAACTACTCAACACATCTAATGTAAAACAAACTTTACTGCAATGCACTTCTAACAAAACAGAGTAAATCAAACATGCTGTTAAAGGTGGAAACATCAAGCTTAGCTAACACATGTTCAGATGAACACGTGTTCAGGTTAGTGTGTGCTTGTATGTTGTCAGCATGTTGCTCCATTCTCCTGTTCAGCGTGTGAAGGCAGCACGTGTTCTTCACATCATGTGAAGCAACGTGGTTTTCCACACGTTGACTTGAAGTCACATTCATCTTCTGCTGTCATAGTTTTCTTCTTCATGGATCAAATGATGCTATGACTAGGAAAGGATCCACATTCATCTTTGTTACTCTGATTTACTTTGACACCATAGAAACTACTTCCTGTTTGGAGTTTCTTTCTGACCAATGAACAGAGAGAGTGATGACACATGACTTTAGCTGATATATTTTGGTTTGATTGGATGTTTTCCTGTGAGAAACTGAACAAAACTAACAATTTAGTCGCTGATTCAGACCAGAGCAAACGATCTACAGATCTGAAAAGTCCCTCAAACATGATCCAACCAGAACACACACAGGGCTGATTTCCAAGCACAACTATAAAGTGTGTGTGTGTGTGTGTGTCCTAGATGTGAGGTGATTTACCATCCCTGTAATTACAGTCTCTCTGGGGAGTCTGCCTCCAAACAACCACACACTCACACACACACACACACACACACAGTGAAATAGAAAAGTTCNCCTCCAAACAACCACACACTCACACACACACACACACACACACAGTGAAATAGAAAAGTTCCGGGCTTGGCTATCCATAACCCTGACATTGCCGCAGTGGCATAGCCTTCTGAGACCAAACAGCTTCTCTTTACCTCATCCCACACACACACACACACACGTGCACTCTCCCAGGCAGCCCACCATCCTCGCACACGTATGTGTCTCTGACTGTTTGATTTATCCCCCACATCTCTGAACACCAGGAAACATCCAAACAATTAAACCACACGAGGATCACGCTGCAATGCTTCTCCATCCCACGCAGAAAAGATGCTGTATCATAAACCGTATATCCAGGTGACACACACACACACACACACACACACACACACACACACACAGGTTACCCTCCACTCATTAAATTTGAAGTATAACAGCATCATTTAGGAGCAGGATGTATTAGAATGAAGTTTCTAAGCGTGGCCCTAAAATATTTCCACAGCATGACACCCACCCACACACACACACACACACACACACACACACTGATCTCTGGAACGTGGCCCTAAACCATTTTCTCCTGTTTTTTCCTTTGGTCTGCACTCTATTAATCTATCCAGCAGATAGTTATTCCAAGCTGTGATTTACCTGCAGATAAATCTGCTGCATATGGCTGGATTAAGCGCTGGCATACAGTAAAGTTTATGTTGCTGCTTTATGACGGAAGCCGTGAGGTTTGGATTAACATTCTGTAACTACTTCTGTGACGACCCGTTTGGACTCTGTGTAATCATTTCCTGTTTTATTTTGTTTTCTGGTGTCTCATTGCTGTTCTCTCAGTTTTACTTCCGGTCTTTGTTTTAGTTTCCCATCAGTTTTCAGATCACCAGGGGCCTCATGTATAAACGGTGCTCACGTACTAAAAGGTTGTGTACGCTGGTTTTCACGCACGCAAGATGTATAAAAATGAATGTGACGTGAGAATGTGTGGAGACCGTCCGCAAGTTCTTGTCTGGCTCTGTCAGTTGCAGAGGTGGGCAGTAACGCGTTCTGTTTACTTAGTTACATTTTCTTAATAATTCTTTTTCACAAAATTGAACTTTATGGAGTAGTTTTATTGCAGGATGCTTTTAAATCATACTTGAGTAGGCTATGTTTATGAAGAAAAAATATATTTCTACTCGGATTTGGTTGCACTCTTTGCATTACTTTTTTTATTTGTAGGTTTATTATCTGCAACACATCAATCCAACGCAGTGAGTCAAAATTCTCCGCTTTCTCCACGGTAATCTGCGCTACAAATGTCCGACTCTCACACACACTGCTCCACTTTGTGTGTCTACTCTTTGGTTTGGTCATCACATTCAGCATCCTGTCATCTCCATGACAACGACGGGTTAACACGGTGTTGGGCTCATTGAGAGATGATGTGGGCCGGTTTTAGTTTGAACTTTAGTTTTTAATAACTATAATAACCTTAATGTAGCCCCGATGGTTTGTGCGCCTCCAGCTCGCTTATGGAGACAATGAAAACTTAGTGAAAATAATTTCCCACAGATGACATGTGGGACTCACTGTGCCAGGATCACTAGCAAACTGGACAGTTTTCTCTGTTTATGTGACATGGAGATGTTACCATATGTCAGGGACTGTCTGTCTGTGAGGCGCACAGATGCATCTCCACTGGGAAGAAAACACGATATTGGGCAAACGCATCTTATCTCTGATCCGCTGCATTGCTGCATGGTGACACTCTGCCACTCCGTCACTTTACATCTGTTACTGATTCCAGAGGACAAACCACCAAATAATACATTTTTTTCTGGCTCCACCTCAGTGATCAGCTCCTCCATCTCACATTCGGTGAAGTTTAAATTCTTTTGTGTGTTTTGCAGCAGGATTGGCCATTTGGACAGCAGGTGACAGGAGTGGTCATTTGCATAGCAATTTATGGGAGGAACCAAGGCAGGGAAAGTGGCTCGTACACATGCGCTCAATTTCACGTTGATTGGGATGTATAAAGGAAAGGTGGCAGGACCTGGCGTGTACACGGTTTTATACATGTGGTAATTTCTGTGCGTGCATACTTTTCAAATTTTGTGAGTGCGCCATCTTTCAGTATGAAAGCTGCACAGTCTTTTATACTTGAGGTCCCTGAGCTCCATCTACTAATAACTCACCTCTCTCTATATATACAACCTACAGTTCTTGTGTTCCCTACCAGGTTGTCTTGGTACTCAAGCTTTCCAGTGTTTCTCAATATCTTCTCATGAGATTTCTTGTGTATGACCTCTGCCTGTTTTTGACTTGGATTTAAGTCTGATTCCCTGTTGGATTTGTCCGCTTCATGTGTTTTTGATTTACTTGGACTGTTTTATGGATTTTGCCTTTTGCCCGCCCTTCGTCTGCTCTGTCTGCCTCACTGACTGCCTACCTGTGTATGACCTGTACCTGTACCTGAACCTTGCAGCCATTATTAAGCTGTGGATTTTGGACTTTACTCTGTGACCGTTTTCTGAATCCTGCATTTGAGTCGTCTGTCTGCCGCTGACTGGATCACGTCCCAAAAAACTTTTTTTTTTTTTTTTTTTTAATACTCCTAACCATTTTGCCACCATTACAACTTCTCTCTCTGTTAGTTCCTCAGGGGATTATTTTGAGATAAAGGTTTATTGGGCCTGTAAATTATGATCACAGCTTCAAATTGTGGCAAAATGGTTAGGAGTATTAAAAAAAAAAAAAAAAAAAAAAAAAAAAAGTTTTTTGGGACGTGATCCAGTCATTCTGTGCAACATTTTGTGTCAATTGAGCCAAAATTGTAGGAGGAAATACAAAAATCTGCTTTGGAAAAAATTAAAAATAGCCAAAAACGTACTCAGGTGAAAATGGGCGTGGCCTGGTTTTTTTGGTTGGATAAGTATAGACTGACAGAATCCACAGGAAAAAAAGAGAATTTTGATTCTATGACTTATGTTTCAGCCGTTAAGGCCAAAATGTGAACATGCTTATTACAGCGCCACCATCAGGCTGATTAGTGTTTTTTATTTATTTAATTTACTTTTTTTTTTTTTTTTNTTTTTTTTTTTTTTTGTTTTTTGCCTGATAGAGCATGAGATTTTGATGTGAATATATATATACCATAAATGCTTTATTAGTGGCCTCAACTCCAGAGAGAACCCGGCCAGTATGAGATATAAGATACAGGCTTTTATTGGAGACAGGCCTTTATTTCTAATTTTAAACTGTATAACTTTGTGCTTCTCACCAAACTTTTCCTCTGCTGTGTCAGTTTATTTGTATCCTTCAGTTTTCCATTTAAACCCTGGGAATGATGACCACTGTAAAAATCCATTAAGTCTACAACAGCTGTTAAGGGGCGCATGGTGAGATGTCAAACCAAAACCAGAGCCTCGTACCCGGCTTGCAGCATGTCCTACCGCTACCGCTGATAGACGCACCATAATTACATTTAAGAAAAACAAAAACCACCGCCACTATGGAGAAACATTTAACAGTGTGATCACTCCTCTATCAGCTTTTATAAAGGTTCCTTTCATCCACTTTATCCACATTTCCAGTGTAGCAGACCAGATTAAGTCCCTGCCAAACTATACCCGGGTATAGTCTGGTCTAGAACAAAATATACCCTGGGGCTTAAAATAGCCCAGGTTGGTTTATATCCCGGGGTATTTTGACCTAGACTAAATTATACCCCACTAGTCCAGACTATACCCCCTTGTGTTTTTCATAAAACACAAGGGGTATAATGAAAATGAGAATGAGCTTTTACATAGTAATTTGTATTTCAATGCCCAGAGTTTCTTTCCATCATAATTTCAAAATAACATGTCACTACAACATATACCTTTTTGATAAATTATAAGGTTGTGTCATCAGGGATAGGGGATCAGAGACGTTTTGAGTAACATTTGTAGAGACAGCTTAATCAGTGTGTGGAATCAAAACGATGTGTTGGAATGAGACAGTCTGGGCAGCTCACCTCCATGCCTCATTCCACGTTTTCACATGCTGCAGACGTGCACTGATTTCAGCTTGAGACAAAAAAAGAGAACCCGCACAACTCCAATATGTAAAAATGATAAGTTGGTGCCTGGTCACAGCTGCAATTCATAAGACAAAAATCAAACCAGCACTCAGTGGCTTACCTCTCATAACTTTTAATTTTCAGACTCGGGCAGTCAGATACAAACACGTTTCAGCCTAAAGCCATCTTCAGCGTAATGTGACAAAGAGTGGGTGGGGCTTATAAAGCCCTAAGGGCCCCAGGTGAAATCCAACAACCATCCGTCTTAACAAGCAGTAACAGAATTATCTAAGACAATACATCCCAACAAGCATGATATACAGCAAATATAGAAAAATACACAGAAAAAGCAGAATAAATATATAGAAAAAATACATATAATAAATTTAATATTTGATTAAGCATTTACATTTCATTACTCTCTAACCATTAAACATAAATTTAACAATCCTACACCAATCATAAAAAAACAAGAAAATGACAACTCTTCATTTAACCCTTTAGGGTTCTCAGCCTGTAGGGTATGGATCCAAAAGGCTTCTCGTTGTAACAAGCGTTTTCCTCTATCACCTCCCCATGTTGTCACGTTACGCTGAAGACGACTTTAGGGTGAAACGCGTTCATATCTGACTGCCCGCGTCTGAAAATTAAAAAGTTATGAGCAATAAGCCATTGAGTGCTGGTCTGATTTTTGTCTGATTTCAGCTTGAGACATTAGGAGCACTCAGTCCGTCAATGATGGAGGTATGAGTGAGAGTGAGACCGAAAAAACAACACAAAAAAGAGGAAATCCAGACAGAGGGAGGCGGGCTGTCTGTTACCTGGCATGTGAGGACTTTCCTCTGTGTCACCTGTTCCAGCAGGGGCCCATAAGAAATCAAGAAAAAGGAGAAGAAAAAAAAAAAAGCAGNAAAAAAAAAAAAAAAAAAACAGAGAAAATCCAGACAGAGGAAGGCAGGCTGTATCTTACCCAGAAACTGACAAATTCTGGAGGGTTACCAGGGTCACATGGAAATTAGTTAAAGTCTGTGAAAAAAGTATTTTCCGTAGGAGAAGGAATGCATCTCCCTTTTTACAGCTTTGGCACTTTTTTTTTTTTTTTTTTTTNTTTTTTTTTTTTTTTTTTTGGTGTATCTTGGTGTGCCACCTCTCACACGATTATAGAAACCTGGATTTTGAAAATGTAGGCCTAAAGAGACGTCACCGGGAGCAACCAGGGTTATGTTGGCCAGGCAGAGAGCACCTCAGGTTGGGCAATTTTGAGCACTTTTCGGCCTCTTTATCCTGGATAATGTTGAATTTTACGCGTTTTGGAAAAAACATCTATTTCCCATCTGAAAATAACAACTAAATAATAATAACTTATTTGATTTCACTTTTCCCAAATTAAATATTTTAAACATTTGATAATTAACCAAGAAATGGCTCTAATACCAGTACTGGTAAACATGATATTTATTTCAGCAACTGATTACCGTAACTGACCAATCACAGCAGAGCTTACTGGCCACCGCAAAATGTGCTGGACAAGATGTTTAGTCAGGAAATATCTCATTCTAAGGTATGATTTAAACTATTTTCCATGGGTAGTGGTAATGGGTAGTATTTCCACCCCTGTAAATTTCCTTTTCTGGGATCAAATTTGAATTTCTCGTGTATAAGCTGACCCCTGATTTGCTTTGTGAAATTTGGTAATAAAAACTCGGCTTATACTTGAGAATATATGGTAAATGAAAATTCAGCTGCTGTTACAGATCAGCATTAACGACATAAATTTGTCATCATAACTGATGAAGACAAACATCATTAATGGCAGCGTTCATCTGCCATCATGTCAGACTTGTCTAAGACCAACAACACGCACATACACACATACACACACAAACACACACACACACACACACAACACTGCTCATATACAGGGGTGAATATAGCTCAGACATTCTATTGCAAAATTTTGTGGCAATTGAGCCAAAATTTATATGAAAAAACTGTTTCAGAAAAAAATTCAAAGTGGTGGAGAATTCTAATCAGACAGAAGTGGCTACATGGTGGCCGAAAAGAGTTTTGATTCTATATATCTGTGTCCCAAATATACAGAAATGTCTCCTCCCAACCTTCCCTCCATCCTCCTCCTCCTCCTCCTCTCCATCATCCTCTTCTCTGCTGTCCCATTCCTGGAGGAAACGAGTGGAGGAGCTTTTTTTATTCTGCCAAACGTCTCCTCCTGTGGAGGACACACATACATGTATCCTTTCAGGAAGTCTTTTTAACACTTTCAGCGTGACATAATTGTGGCCACGCCCCCTTGCCCTGCCCATCAATGCTTATGCTGCATTCGATGTACCTTGGAAGTGGGATTTTTCCCAGTTGTAACTTCCAACTTCCAGCCTCAAACTGTTCCAGCCAAATGTAATCAAAAAAGCATAGCTCAACACCAATAAATACTGTAAAATTAAACATCATAATAAATGCTAACTAAAGTAAAGTTAGACTACAGGACTGTTTGGTTGTTGTTTTACAAGGATATTAATCACAGTGGGTATTAAACGTTTGTGCAGAGAAGTAATATTCAGAAATTATTTACACTTAAGTATCAATGGCAAACAGGTATTATACACTGTAGATAGTTACCATGACGATATATTCTGACCCTTTTCTTTCAATTTCACGCAAGAAAAAATACTTTATTCACCTTTTAGCTGATCATTTCAATTCACAAAGCTCGCTTCCACAGCGCTGCCGAGTGACGTCATACTCGGTAAGTCAGGGTAAATCATTTTGTCCAGGTTTCCCAGCCAGAGCTCTGACTTCAAGTGCCATTCCAACATATTTTTCCAACTAAGAAGTTGGAAAAATCCGACTTCTGAGGTACATCGAACGCAGCATTATCAGCATAGACAAACTCAGCTGAATTCCTGCCTGTCAGATGTTAATTTCTACATGAATGTTTTATTAAACCCAGTCAGTCTGAGATCGTTTCTAACAGAAAACCACAATCCTTCATTAGAAATTAGTACTAATAAAAAAAAGTGCATCTGTTTATCAGCATAAACATTTATTAATGATTTAAGCAGAATTTCAGGATAAAATGTCCTGAATATTTCTGCACAGATGAATGTGGTGATGGTGATTAAAGAGCAACTGAAACATGTCACACAAAGTAAATCTCTGAATGATTAACATACAAACACACATTTATAAAATGAGGACAATTGTTTATTAATAATTATTCATACTTACCATAAAATCCAAAATAATCTTATTATTGGATCCAAGTTTTCAAATAAGGCAACATCCATTTTAAAGTCAGCCGCATGAAAGAGTTGGAGGATGATGGAGAGGAAAGGAGGGAAATGCAGCTTAATGTTCAAAAGTTGCAGGCTTAAATGTAAAAATGGTTGTTACAGTGCCACCATCAGGTCAGCCACCTCCAAAATATAATTACTTCTTTCTCATCATGTCACCAAATCCATCCATAACTTTTTGAGATTTCCTGCTAAAACAAAAACAACAAAGCAACAGACACAGTGATCACATGACTTTGGCAGAGGTCATAAAAAAAAAAAAATAAATAAATAATAAAAGCTAATGGAAGCTTGTATTATATAACCCAGATGTGTTTCTACAGATGTGTTGTTGAGGCTTATTTGCATTGATCACGTTTCGTTCTCACTTTGACATCAACATGTACAACATAAAGGCAGCAACATTTCCAAACTACCGTTGTTTCAGATGTTTCAGAAGCATGTGAAAGGTGTGAATTGTCATCGTGACAGGAAGACAAACTCCAGACTGGACCTGACAGAGAATAGGCTCGTTTGAGATGAGCCAGGCCTGCGCAGAATCGATCACCGGTGATCGGTGCACAATGCATGCTGGTTAGATTTCTGTTTGACTTGATCCTGACTTGCTCTNATCACCGGTGATCGGTGCACAATGCATGCTGGTTAGATTTCTGTTTGACTTGATCCTGACTTGCTCTGACGTCAGTCAAACGTAGCAGCGATAACCTCTGAGATGAAGGCGGCTGCAGACCTTGGAGCCACTGACTGCACGGCCTCAGGGCATGATGGGAAACGCCTGGCTCTCACCTGATCTAACAGCTGATTGGTTTAAATGTTGGTACAACAATATGACGTTTTATAGAAACTTTTCATTTTTTTGAATTGGAGAGATTCTGTTTGTTGTTTTCTTACTATTTGTATCTCTTACAGTGTTTTGTAGAATTTATGATGAAAGAATTAAAAAAACCAAAAAGAATTGGACAGATTCTGATTTTATTTGTCTGATTTTGAAGGTTTATTCTGTTAACAGAATACATGGTGATGGCAACTTTTTCCAGCCAGAGAGGCAGAAAGTATTTATTTCCAAAATGCCAGATACAATAACAGAACCTTAAATACTTCAAAATAGTGTGATGAGACACAAATTCATTTGGTAACAAGAGAGATTTTATTGTTATTAGAATAACATTNTGTGATGAGACACAAATTCATTTGGTAACAAGAGAGATTTTATTGTTATTAGAATAACATTTTGCAGAGAACTGAGTATAATTACATCTAGAATGTCAGTGAATGAAAACCAATTATTATAGTCTATGTAGAGGTGAGAACATTTTGGCTGTTGGTCAAATTGAACATGACATGAATGTTCTACGTGGATNTGTAGAGGTGAGAACATTTTGGCTGTTGGTCAAATTGAACATGACATGAATGTTCTACGTGGATTTGGAGGCTGTCATGAATAACACATATGTAAACATATGACAAATGAATACCTAAGGTCTACAGTAGGCCTATCACACAGACATCATACAATAATTGTTGACTAAGTTGGATGGATTACTATTACAATATCTTAGTAACTAAGACTTCCTATGAACAACGGATAGCTGACTGTGTTCGACTTGACAGCCAACATTTAGCTCCTCCCCCTGCTGCTGCCTCCTGTTCTCGCCTGTTTTCCAGGTGAGGCGCAGTTCATCTCAAATGAGCCTGTTGATGAGCCGCTGCTGTGAGGCTGATGAGGGGACGGGCAGCAGGTGTGTGATCAGGTGAGCAGGTAGGCACAGGTATCTCAGCAGTGACGGCTGGTGGATGAAAGCAGAACAGCAGACTGTTGATTCCATCTGCTGAATAAACTCACATCATGTGACATACGTGTCTGTAGGTGGATTCAAAAGCTCTTATTTAATCGTTCCTCAATCCTCATGCGACCTGGAAACCAATCTTGTCCACCACCATCTTTAAAAACGTCCCAGAAGCTCTTTAAAGACACACACACACACAGGTGTTTATCTAAGAGTATAGTGTGTGTGCTACCAAATTCACAGTTCCTATTAAATTTGACATAATTTCTTGATGCTTAAAGTCATGCAATGAGGATGTGCTATTTGTGCTGCAGGTAGAAACAGGAAGTGATTCTCTACCTGCAGCAGGTGTCTCTGCTTTCTGCTCAGGAAGGCTGAATGTGTGTGTAACAATTGAAAATATAGTTAATTTAGAAATCATCAGTGGCTTTTATTTTGGGGAATTTTATCTCTTTGAGCAGCCTCACAATGTCTTCTGGGTAGTGAAGGTTCTGGTGGACACAAATCACTGTGCATCACTCTTAATGTACCTGTCAGGTTTCTGTAGCCCTTCACAGTGCTGCTCCGCTCTGATGAGGGAGGTCCATGATGCGCAGTCAGGCTGAAGACGGTGTATGTTTTTTTCTGTTGTCTTCAGCAGGAGTGAATAAACTGTGAAAGTGAGTTCCAGTTCCAGAGTCCGTCTTGCGTTCTTTTCATCATTTGTTACATGTGTACAGTGAATTAATTTCATTAGAATGGAACCGAGGGGAAATGTCTCTCTCTCTCTGTCTCTCTCTTTCACTGTCTTCTCTCTCTATCAATCTGTCTCTCTTCTCTCTCTCTCTTTCTCATTCTCACTCTCTCTCTCTCTTCAAATCTCTCTCTCTCTCTCTCTCTCTCTCTCTCTCTCTCTCTCTCTCTCTCCATACATGTGGTATATCACGGTATGATTTTGGTCATAAATGTCTGTCAGAATCTTCTTGCAGGCTGTCTTGTTGTTGGACCGCTAAGTTGTCTGTCCGTGGATGCGTCTCACGTCACGATGTAGACCCACCATTGTGGATCTACAACCAGGGATTTCTTCACATTTCTCGCACAAAATCACACAGTGTGCTGGAGGCGTTAGAGATAAGAGAAAATCTGACAGTGAACAGGACAGTTTGACCTGGATGTCGTTGTAACATAAACGAGAAATGTAAAAAACAATGTTTGATGTTCGAGGCATCATGGGCAACATTTGATCATTCCAAAGACACCGTGGGCATTGAGGTATTATTTTAATATTGTGATGACATGAAAATATGGCACCACATTACTTCAGTCACACTGTGTTACATTAGAAGCACAAAAAGGCATCTTAACATCAAAAGGCAAAGAAATACATCAGAAATACATTTTTCGGCTGCTGCAGTTTTATATTTGCTTCCTGCCAAACTGCTGCAGTTATAGTGAGTGAGGTAGAGAATAACCTACGGCTTCATCTGTGACAATGCAAGACTCAGAATCATTCAAAACCACAGCGTTTTATAACCAACACTCAGCCTCTGGATTAAAGACCTGATGAATTATCTGGTTTTAGAGAAAATAAGATATGCCACAAGAAGCAATGCAGCCAGATTTCACAAAATATGGCAGCCTGTTTTACTTTACATGGAAAAGATGGACACAAGCAATTTCTCATTGTAACTGATTAAATGATCTTAGGATTTTTTTTTTTTTTTTTTTTTTTTTTTTTTCTCATGCTGTGTATTAATTTGATTGTGGCAGGGATGGGACTCTGTTAGAGTGGGGTTATAAATTGTTATGAATGCATGTTAACATTGATAGAATTGTACAGTGATGTTTACAGTAATAAGAAAATACAATAAAAAGACTTTGAACAAAATAAAAAAAAAAAACACCGGCGGTTCTACCCGCATGCAAAGTACCGCAATGAAAACAGAGATGTGAGCTACACACATTTATTGAAACAAATACAATATTCTAAACCACATAAAACAATTGTTTTCCACAGTTACAAATAAAAGGTGCAAATTCCTATTTGACCTAAAAGTACAAATATACAAAATTCCAAATACTCAAGTCTGAAGGTACAAATACACAAAGTGCAAAATGTTGTGAAGTCACAACAATAGAGACATGAAACCAAAATGGAGGTTTACAAGCGTTCCACTATTTCCATAAAGAAGCTATGAGAAGGTCCGAACATAACTCAAACGCAGCATCATTTACACATGTAAATTGTTGTAAATTGTGTAATTATTGACTAGGGGGTCATTCTGCTTAATTAAAAAAAAAAAAAACAGCTATGTAGTTAGATTAGCACAGCCATATTTCATAAAAATATGGCTGTGCTAATTCAAAACACAGAAATACAAAAGCCATAAAGTCTATCAAACAGTCAGAAAACCAATACTTAGCTCATTATCGACTTTATTTTTGTCAGTGAGCGCTCTGCTCACATAAAACATTTTACCACAGCAATTAACATGCTGTTTGTGTTGGGGTCCAACAAACTTTAATGGTGCAGAGGTGAACACAGTTTACTATTAATTTTCTTTTGGGACAAACTATTCCTTTGACATGACACTCAGATTTTATGACCTACAATTTTAATATGCTTGTAAATTTCAAAGTCACATCCACGGGTTCCTGTGTGTGTAAAATGGCATCTGACTCCTCTGAGCCGATCCGTTTGTGTTGTTAATCATTTACGGGCTGATGCCTTTAACTAATATCATCTCTCATCTTGGAAATTTAATTTAATGTTATTAAAAAATCTCATTTTCCTCCTCCTCTGCCTCAGACATCTTCCTGTACTGTTTCTGTTTCTTCTTATGGCTTCATGAAAGAATTTTAAGTCAAACTAACAAGCACCATAAGTCATTTTTTTTTAAATAATAATGTGATATTTACTTTGTTTTTTTTTTTTTTTTTTNTTTTTTTTTTTTTTTTTATAACTCAGACACTTTTAGACTTTGATTTGCAGTTATGGATTGTATTTGTTGTCTTGAGCAGCACTGATGCCTCTGTAGCAACAACTCAGCTGCAGATAAAATGTATTTGGATATTTAGATATAGGATAGTGCACAGAACTTATCAGAAAAACCCAGATCCAGCAGGAGCCCTAGGAAGAATACTAATGCAGACATAATTTGCTGCGTTTTTTAACCAGTATTTTCTGTACCCGTTTGTCCTGTTAAGGGTCAGGGGGGCCTGGAGCCTATCCCAGCAGTCATTGGGTGAGAGGCGGGGTTCACCTGGACAGGTTGCCAGTCTGTGGCAGGGCTGACACACAGAGACAGACAAATTCATTCACACCTTCGGGAAATTTAGAGTTTCCAGTTCACCTGACCTGCATGTCTGTGGAGGTGGGAGGAAGCTGAGCATCTGGAGCACCCGGAGGAAATCCACGCAGACACGGGGAGAACATGCAAACTCCACACAGAAAGGACCCGGTCGGATTTGAACCCGGGACCTTCTTGCTGTGAGGCAATCCAAGGCTTTTGTTCAAAGTTCTTTTATAAGTTTATTCAAGGCCCTTCCAGACTTGGGTTAGAAATCCTTGTGAATCCGTGAAATCGTGAAATTGTCCAACAAAGGAAAACAAGACCTGACCAACAAACAGGCCATGGTAAAATAATTACTTCCAATAGACTCTACATATTTAGGTATATTAGGTGTAAATTCATAATCCAGTTTACCAAACCATTTCAGTTAATATTTCAAACTTAAGTTTTCTTTTTTGTAGTGAATCAGACCAAACGATCTACAGATCTGATTCAGACGAGAGCAAACAATCTGCAGATCTGAAAACATGCTAATCTAATCTAATCTAATCTAATCTAATCTAATCTAATCTAATCTAATTTAATCACCGCACTTGACATTACTACCATGATAAAACTACTAGTTGTAATATCACATCGTACACACTCTGTTTCAGTAGGTGATTTGCACATCACTCAGTGCTGCCTTCACACTGAGGCTGTGCACTTTGCTCAGAGGAAGGAATGAAGTTCTGACATTAAACCAGGAGAACACATGTCATCAAGAAGTGTCTGAGGAAGTTGGAAAAATGGAAATTTTTCTGCAGTGTGAAAAGGATCAGCTGTGGAAAACTCTGCTGTAAACACCAGTTACTTGCCATAGCAACAGCAGCCAGACCGTGTAGATTGCCAGTACGACATGGACTTTACCATTGTAAACCTGTTTCTGTACGTAGAAGATTGAAGGTGAATTGGTTATTGATAATTTACTGTTGATGTAGAATAAATTTGAATCAAAGGCAGAATTTGTCTTTTTAGCAGATGTCTCATTTATTGAAGAATTGGCGCTGAGAATACAGTCACAGCACGCAACATGACAGTCTCAGAGTGCTGCAAGTGTGTAAGTTCTTCAGGCAGGAGGACAGGGAGTGAGTGTGTGACTCCACCAAAATAAGATTTTACAGGATTTATAACAAGATATAGAGAAATACTTTTTGAAAATAGAAGGAACAGTACATGCTGATATCATTCAGTACAAGTTCAAGTACAAGCGTTATGTGAGAAACAAGTGAATAGGTAAAACAGTGATTATTAACTTCTTATATATCAACAGTCCTGTTTTTTTCTTTTGCTAAATAGCGACCTTGGTTATTCTTAGCAGTTATCCAGTTTGCTTTAGTCAGTAATTTGGTTAGAAAATACTAGTAATGCATCTTGTAGCATAAATAGTATGCATAACAGTAGTATCATATGAATATTAATTAAGGTAAAGCAATGGTATGCAAAGTTGCAATGTTAAGATCATAATTTCAATAAAGAAATATTAATCTTATTTAAATTGGACACCATGTTATGTGGAAAATTAAGTCGTTTAAACTTAATATTTTGATTACTTAATTAATATTCAATCTCAGATCTTAATTTAATATTCGGGCTCAAATCTGAAAAGTAATGGTTCTTGACTCGTCCAGTGATTTCTTCTCCGAACTGAAACAGGCAAACAAAGTACTATTGCACAGGTTAACATTTATTTACAGATGAGAAATATAAAAATATACAAATGAGGTAGATATTATGTGAGAAATGAAAACCAGGTTTGACAACGGAAAACTGGTGGATTTTCAAAATAAAATCCTAACCTATTCTAACGTTGACTGAGTCTAGCTTTACTTTACGGAGTTAGTACGGCAATTATGAAAATAGAAAATGGTTGGTAAGAAAGATATGGAAATGGGAAAATAACGTAGTTAGGCTGCATCACTTTAACATCGGCAAAGACAAGATCTTACGTTGGGCTTAGTCACTCCAATGATGTGGGAAAGTCGGATCGCCAGTCTTGACTCAGGCGCTCAGCAGCTTGGTCACGTCGTGTGAAGTCATAGCATGGTGCGCAGGCAGTCCTCAGGATTTGGGTAGGATGTTCGGACTCGCGGCCGTCGTCACGGATCCGAACAAACGGGTCTTCCTTTGGAACCAGATCAGCGCACTTCTCGACGAACAGCTGGAGCTGGGAGCTGGACTTCAGGTCGAACCGGATTGCAGTGCTGGAGTTTACCCAACGTGGTCAGCGGAGCCGATGGCACGTAGCAGAGCAGCTAACTTGGAGAACTAACCGTAGCTAGAACTGAATAGCTTGAATGAAACCACGTGGAGGTCGTGATAACATCTATCGCTGATTCAGGCACAAACTTCTTAGAACAGCTAATAAAATTACTTGAGATTACTTTAAAATAAAGAACCGCTAGCCGTTGTTTTAGCAACGCGGTGAAGAAAGGAGACAAGAAGAGAAGAGAAGCCGCCACGCGGTGTGGAGAGGGCCGGAGAGGTCCTGGAGCGAAAGAGGTCGCGTAAGAGAGAGAGGTCCGAAAAGAGTAAGAGGCTGAAAGAGAGAGGGCCGAAAACAAGAGACTGAACAATGGGCTGCGTGGAGTTTTAAACAGAAAAGCCCTTCGCGCGTTGTGAGGAACACGCCCATGCTTTGTTCTCATAGGAGCTTTTCCCGATGATGTCATGAAGGCAGGCAGCAGCCTGGAGCAGCTTAATTTCTGTGATATTACAGAAACATAACCTATACTTATACTAAGTCCACTCATTTCCCATTGTCAAAGCATGATACATAGAAATTTCACGTAGTAAATTCACAGTATGACATGCTAGCACAAATAAAACCATGTTACACAAATAAATCATCTCTTTTGTTGTCTAATAGGAATTTATCACAAAATCTAAACATCTAAAACACTATTATGAAATTTGATGATCTTTGATTAACTAAATCTATTTCTGCATCAATGCAAGTATTCTAAACATTACAAAGATAAAACAAAAGCTTAGATTGTTGTAGATTGTCAAAATAGATTTTGTGTGAACTTAAAGGATCATAAAATAACAATGTGATGTTCTGTGATTTAAGAAGTATGTTGGAGAAATGTAACACATAAAACTAAATCCTTTAACTAAATAAACACAAATACAAGTACAACAAAAGCATGTAGTATTGAAAATGAATTTCAATATCTGAACATAGTTTTAAGGTACTCGAGAGAGAGAGAGAGAGAGAGAGAGAGAGAGAGAGAGATGGCAACTCATTTATTTCATGACTCTAAATAAATTCAGACATCTTCTTGTTTCCTGAATAGATTCTGAATTAAAAGTCTTATTTGGTGTAGTGAGATCAGTTCTTTAACTCTGTGAAGTCCTTGGCTTGTAGACAATCTGGAGCCATTGAAGTGACCATTTGGGGGAGGGAGCTTGTGAGATACTCAAATGCAGATAAGAGTGACTGTATGTTCTTTTCTTTTATTGCAGAGGAGCTTTAAAGATCAAAGTGTTACCAAGTCTCTCTAAGGTGATAACCTCTGGTTACCATGGTGTTTGGGAGGTCAGAGAAATTTAGAAGTTCTGTTTCGTTGTCTTTACAGTATCTGTTCTGCAAGTTTTACAACTAAACGAGGGGACGAGAACAGCAGGGGATCTTGAGGAGTTCCTGGGTGCTCATCCATATGTTAATGTGAATGTGTATTGTGTCTGTGAAGGGGGACAGTTAGGTGTCTGTGAAGGGGGAAGGTGATGTATGCGTGGCTTCAGCAGGCCTCCACGCAGATGCAGTCTGAAAACTGATTATTTCATCCCAGAAAAACATAATCATAGATTTATCAAACTGCAGTTGTTCCAGTAATGCTACAGTCTCTTAAGTCCATGTACTCAGAACATGTACTGTGAGATGTACGTGTCATTCACTTACCATAAAAGATGTTACTTAACTGAATTTTTTTCATCGCTTTAAACCACACACACACATACACTTTCTCTCTCTCTCTCTCGCTCACCAATGTTGTATCCATGTGGACTTGAACTTCCTTTGTCTATGTACCTGATGCCCTCTGTTTTCAGCAAACTGTGTGAACTAAATCCAAGTGTCTGTTTCCTGACCAGACTCGTCATATTGATGCCAACTTTCCAAACCAGCAGCCCTCCATCACGCTGCTTCTCTGGAGCTTCTCCTCCATCGTGTTTCACTTCTGCTTGCAACGCATACAGCAGTTCTCTGATTGGTTGCGTGTTTAGCTTCACCAGCAGATGGTCAAAGCTGAATTTGGCTGGATGCAGCAGCCAAGAGGAGAATGCATGCACCTTGCTCAAAGGAAACCCACCACAATGTTCATTGACACCACTCAACTCCACACAAAAGATCAGAGCGGCCAGAGCAGAACGATGTTAGCATGATTACATGTAGCGTGCTAATCACAGGTTTCATATAGGTTTCATCTAAACACACACGGTCGCTCAACAGGGCGATATGTGGCTCCTACAAGATATGGAGTGAAAATACTGGCGTCTAGTGCATGAAGACTACCCCCCCCCCCCCCCNCCCCACACACACACACACATACAGGATGCTGATCATGATGGTCCATATAACAGGATTTGCACATCAACCAGCTTTAACCTACATTACATCACTGCAGGGTAACACAAAGTGTGAATGCAAACAGATTCAGTGCAAATGTCATTACATGGAAGCCGAGGAAAGTCTGGCTACACATCATTACTGCAGCAGCTGCCTGAGTCCCATGCAGGATTCCCATGCAGGAAAACACAAACTGAATGACAGTGAATAGCTCTGTGCCTGTGAAGATGAAGTCACTTCTTACTTCCACTGAGAAGAGAGAAAGTCAAAAGTAAAGTCATGAGAAAGAACTGAGTAAAGCAGAGTGAGCAGAGCCGCACAACGCCACCTGGAGGTTCTCACCCCATGGTCAAGATATTTAGGGACCTGCTTGTTTCTGAGACATTTTACTAATTAAATTAATGTATGACAGAAACTCTGAGAAGTAGAGAACAGAATTAGATGCTGAATATGACAATTATACAGAATGCTGTCAATTATACTATGTAATATATACAGTTATACTGACAATATGACAATCAGATCTGTAGATCGTTTGCTCTGGTCTGAATCAGGGACTAAATTGTTGGTTTGGTTCAGTTTCACACAGAAAAACATCCAATCAAACCAAAATACATCAGCAAAAGTCATGTGACAACACTCTCTCTGCTCATTGGTCAGAAATGTCAATAAGATTCTCTATCAGGGGATCTTCGCAATCTTTCAATAAAATCTGGAGACCCTTCTTGGTTATACAGATACACTGACAATCTTTCCTGATTCTGAAGATGGCTGAGCTGCCCCCCCCCTCCCCTTTTTTNTTTTTTTTTTTTTGGTAGTCTCATTCTGTCTGTCCTTCTGTCCTGTTTACTTTTCCCCGGGGTGAGTAACTGGATTAGGGTGGGAAGACACTGGGATTGGGAAGGGACTGGGAGCTAATAACGTCTTGGCTGTACAATGTTCTTTAGTACCATGTTTGTATACCAGTGCAAAAATGCAATAAAAAGATTGAAAAAAAAGAAAGAAAGAAAGAAATGTCTTGGAGTGGAGAAAGAAACTCCAAACAGGAAGTAGTTTCTATGGTGTCAAAGTAAATCAGAGTAACAAAGATGAATGTGGATCCTTTCCTAGTCATAGCATCATTTGATCCATAAAGAAGAAAACTATGACAGCAGAAGCTGAATCTGATGTAGAGACAACGTGTGGAAAACCACATGCTGCTTCACATGATGTGAAGAAGACGTGCTGCCTTCACACGCTGAACAGGAGAATGGAGCTACATGCTGAGAACATACAAGCACACGCTAACCTGAACACATGTTCATCTGAACAAATGATCAAATCAAATGGATTTGATCATTGATTTGATCATCAAAGGTGAGTTTCACTGCAGACTGGACATTTTATAAGAACAAGTACAGAACTTTATTACAACAAATACTACTACTACTACTACTACTACTACTACTACTACTAATAATAATAATAATAATAATGATAACACAGCATTTAACCATTAAAACCACACAGACTGTGCTAAGGTGAGTCCATGGCTGCCACCATTCGCTCACCACTGGATAGTTCCGCTTCACAATACAGCATTCGAGTGTACTTTACTCACTGCACGCAGCAAGGAAACATCACCAACAGACAAGATTATAAACCCCACAGCTTACTACAAAGAGAGGACATGACTTACTAATGTCAAACCAAAAGGGCGATGCTGAAACCAAAAATCTGAACAAAAACTAAACAGGAGTTAATGTCAGGAAAGCAGCAGGCAGAGGACTGAAGGCTAATTTATACTTACAAACTGTATGTGTACAGCAGCAGACATGGACTCTGCCAGCAGATGCATGCAGTTCTGTTTGTACTACATCGTGTACTATCATCATAGTTTAGTTAGCTCAGGAAAACACTCTACTGTGCTACTGTTTTCATTTTTACTCATGTTGTCACAGTTTGTAGTTTTGTTTATTTCTGCAATCACGGTACAACATTGTTCAGTGGTACACTGACCTATCGTCTTGAATATTGTCATCCAAACCTTCAGATACAGTATCATGATATCATATATCATGTTATTTTAAGTATACCGTACATCAGCCAACACCAGACACCTGCTGCAGTCAGTGATCAGGAATTTCCTTTGTAAAGTTGTAGAAGTTTGACAATATTATCTGGTCTGCATGGAGGCACTTTGCTGAAAATATGGAGGCTTCTGTCAGCCAATCAGATTCATCCTGTCACAGCTGATGACATGATGTTTTACAGCCAATCAGATTCATCCTGTCACAGTTGATGACATGATATTTTACAGCCAATCAGATTCATCCTGTCACAGCTGATGACATGATGATCTACAGAACATCAACACAAAGAGTTTAAGCGTTTTCTTTACAACATGTTGATTTTGGAAATATTTTGCAGCTCAGACTACAGCAGGAGAGGTTATGATTAGCCAGAAAAAAGCTTACATGTAACTCAATCACCCACCCCCCCCCATCTTTGTCTATAACATCACATCTCATAAATTACAACATACATGACATAACTCACATACATTCAGACATGATCATTACTGCCACCTGCTGCATTGTTTTCTGGTCGACTGATGATCCTTGTTTATCGTTTGATGGGAATCCAAGGAAAAAGAAAAACGGTAGTGAAGGCGGGNGAGAGAGAGAGAGAGAGAGAGAGCTACAGTATGTCAAGGGTGCTACATTATGCACAGGATTTACACCCACTGATTTTAGGAAAACTATACAAATACTGTAATAGCAAAAGAACTGAACAAACCAAACAGCTTTGGCTGACAGGAAGGACTGGAGGTCCACAGGTCAGAGGTCAAACCAGCTTCCACTGGTGTTGTTGTTGAAGTTTTACATCTAACAGTCACACTGCTTCCTGTTACATGATAGTGTGCTTCTATTATTTAACAAGCTGAGATGGAAGTTTGGCACATAAAGGTTTATAACTGACACCATCAACTTGGCAGCAACACAGATTAGGAGTGTTCACGTTACTCAAGAGAAGATGAGGCATTAATTCATAAAAAAATCAAGCTAATTACACAACATCAAGCACCACAATAACTGAAGCTCATTCATAAAGATGTGCTTAAGTTAATCAGCACATGATTCTGTTACCCACACATTGTCATCAGGTGAGTCTCAGGTAAAAACCAATGAAGATCAGCAAGTTACCGTAATGAGCTGCTTCACATTTCAGAGTCACGATTTATCCTGATTCATCTGCTGTTACAGAGAAAATGACACGTTAAACCAGCAAAGAAACATAAATTTTCCACTTTAGTACTAAGAGAGGAGGTACAACTGTAATTTTTAAGAAAGTTACAGAAAGGAGAATGCTGCATCTGAGTACCAACACACTCTGTGTGTGTGTGTGTGTGTGTGTGTGTGTGTGTGTGTGTGTGTGTGTGTGTGTGTGTGTTTGTGGGCGGATGGATGGATGGAGCACAGAGGCTGACATGATGAAGAGACTCGGTGCCACTAGAATGTGTGAAATCAGATCAAAACTCTCCATTTATTTTATTTTATTGATTTATTATTTATTTTTTACCTGTTCAAATAGATAGTTCTTGTGTGCACAAGACTGGTGAGAGAGAGAGAGAGAGAGAGAGAGAGAGATTATACCAAATTAATTATACCAAACAATGTTTGGTATATAATTGATGCTTTGTCTTAGTTTACCTCAATGGCACACACCATTGAGTATATACTGTACACAATTTAATCTTGCAAATTTAAACTCTCCATTTAAATAAACTCATTGATCAGCTGAGTGTTTTTATCTAGCAAAGTTATTGATCACTAACACGTGACACAAATACCATTTAAACATCATCAGATTTCACATGATGAAATTTAATTAAACTCGTCTTCATTTTAGTGTGACGGTGTGTTTTATGAATCACTTTCTGTAATGTAAAAAAGGTGAGTAACAGCGTTTATGAATTAGGGAACATGGTGCGTAAATGTAAAATGCTAAAGTATCCTCTTCAGTCTCTATCTACAGTATATCCATCCGTTTCCTCCTCCTCCTCCTCCCCCTCCCTCTGATGCGTAACTTGCTGTTTGACTGCTCGTTCCTCTCATTACTGCTGATGGAGAGACAGAAGAAGAGAGATGGAGTGAAAATAAAAGGGCTTCAGCTCTATGAAGTGTTGCTGCTTGTGAAACATCAAGTAGATACTGAAGTCAAATCACGGCACTCTGCTGCTAATGTCTCCTCTCAAGTGACCAACTCACACAAAATGCAAAATGACAGAACAAAGTCAATTATTACAGCTTTTGCTGCATGTAACATTGACAATACAATTACCATAAATTAAGCTAAATAGAAAATATTAACAGAATTCAAAATAAAGCAATTTAAGGGCAACATTCCAAAAATACTACTCTGTTTCCTCATATTTGCCTTGAACCTATGAACGCTATTAGTCATCAAAGGCAGAAAAACATGTTTACATGATGTGTTCAGGTTGCTTGCATGTTCTCAGTATGTTGTTCCATTCTCCTGTTCATCTGAAGGCAGCACGTTTTCTTCACATCATGTGAGACAATGTGGTTTTTCACACGTCTTGAAGTCAAGTCAAGCAAAACACTCACTGGCTAATGTTAGCAGCAGGTTTAAGTTCAAAACAATGTTTGGTACAACTGATGCTTTGTCTTATTTTACCACGTGAACGTGTCACCTCACCTCCATCTAAAAAACTAAACTTTAAAAAACACAGCTAGGATACTAACTCACATTAAAGCTAAAGGAGGTGCTGTGGTTTGTGGCTGTTTTATTTCAAAATAAACAGCATTTTTTGTTGTATGTATTTTTTAAAGGCATACGCTGCATTATTTTGGTTGTAAAGACAGGAGGAGTAAAGTTTTCTGACATTTGTGGACTCAGAGAGATTTTGTTTTGAACAACAAATATTCATGCTGACAACATTTGTCTTTATATATGCTACATAATAAATGATTGTGAAACTGTGATTATTTTCCTGACTATAATTATGCGTTCTATTATTACAAAAGGACACATGCACGAATGCTCTGCTGGAGGAGACATTTGAAGGAAAAATCAGAGCTCCTTCACTTGTTTCCGACAGTTTTGGGACAGCAGGAGGGTGAAGGAGACAAGTTCAGTATCTGGGACACAGATAGAGATGGAGGAGACATGTTTGGACTTTTGGGACAGACCCAGTGTGAACTTTTGGTGGATGTTAATAATGTGTTACTGGCATGATATTTGAGTCTACACAGGCACACAATTGAAATTGGCAAACCTAAACTGGGAAAATGGGAAAAAAAAATATTAGGAAATGAAGTCAAGCAGTGAGTCTGTTTGCCTGTGAACACCTTCCATCACCATCTCTGTATGGGTGTATACTGTCTGGAAAAAGGCTGTCAGTCTAACAAAGACTGCACACACACACACACACACACATGCATGCACACACAAGCACATGCACATAAATACACACCATCAAAGACAAATATTGCGATTTCCAAGTAACTGCCACTCAGGGAGCATAAATCACCTCTGAGAGCAGGAGAAGATGATTCACACTCAGCAACATTAGCCACCGTCCTCTAACATCAACTATCTGCCAGCAGATACAGGGGAAAAAAAACTATTTAATGTCACTTTCCTCTTTCCTCACACGGAGGGAAAAATGATAATGGAGTGATCAAAGTGAAACAGGGAATAGATGAAGGGACAAATGGAAAAGTGGGGATCCGTGAGGGGTTGGAAAAGATTAAGAGATGTAGTTTAGCCAATTAGAGAGGATCTGATGCTCCTCCATGATGGCGGGATGAAGTCTTGATGCTGTTTAAATGGCGTTTTGGTGACAACTTGTTTAGGACACAAATTATTTGGGTTGGTGCTTAATTTCTCATTTTATTTCCCCAATTCAGGCTCCCAGTGTCTTTTCTTTATTTTTATATGGCACAATTTAAATGAATAATTTAGCATCATCAATAATATTTTTTCCTGGTGACATACTAGATCCATGGGCTTAAAGGACCATACCACATGTTTGAACTTGTTTAGCATGTTTGAGCCAAATCAGTAACCACACACATTAAGTTACCAACAACCATTTCTTTTTCCAAAATATAAAAACTGTATTTTACTTGTGTAATTTGCCAAATCCCCTAAATGTTTCAAAGTCAGATTTATTGTGTATTTGCCTCGCACGTGTTAGTGATCAATAAGTTTGAGTTTGAGTTTAATGTGCTCCAAGCTGGTTGTGATTTATAAAGGGGAGTTTACATGAAGCTGTGTGTGTACACACGGTTTTATACATCTGAATATTTTTGTGCATATGCCATTTCCCTGTTTTGAGCGTATGTAAACTGTTAGCATGGATTCCATGCTGTGTTTTATAAATGAGGCCTCAGGGATGGGCAACTTTGATGAGGATGGGGCCAATAAAATTTAATTCTCATGGTCAAAGGGCCACACATTAAATAAAACAAAAATAACTGTGAACTTAGTACATGCCTGTCAACATTCAGCTTTGAAAATAAGGGAGAATAAGGAACCTGAACCCCCCCCCCCCGGNNCCTTTTTTTTTTTTTTCCGTCCACTTCAAGCACTGGTGTTTCCTGTCTGCAAAGGTAAGATGAAGATACAAGACTGATCAGTGTTTAAAAGTTGTTTTAAGAGCAAAGATCTGAGGAACGTCTCATGTAAAACAAACTTTAACAGATAAAAATATTGGTACATGTCCTTTCTGTCCGTACTTAAATGTACACACTGTCAGTAGCAATGTGACGCTCCTCTTGCATTGCCTTACCTTGCTCTCTATCATATGTTCACCGTTCCTTCCCCCTCGCTGGTCCTGCAGGCAGGGCTACCCTCAGAGAGCATGCTCAACATCTGTCGCCAAGCTGTTGTCAAGGTGTACTCCTGCATCTCCATGGCGTCCTGCGTGGGCCTCATTACTCTCTGTCCTGTATGAACAGGCAGCTGCTGCCGTCCCACCTGGACTCTCCGCTCTGCTACTATTAAAGACACTGTTAGGCCATTAAAGATTAGTGGAGCGCAGAGTTAACGCAGTAAATTACAGAGTGGCAGAGGCATGCTAATGTGCTAATATGCTAATATGGACTTCCAGAAACGGTGCCTCACATCTCACTAGAGCAAAGGCAGTTAAAATACATTTAACTGTCTTACTTTAACTGCCTTACTGACACTATGATAGACATGACAAACTGATAAAACACCAAATCATAGAAAGTTAATAATATTAAAACAACAGATAAATACTCAATTAAAGTCAACTTCCTGCATCTGAAAACGTATTTAAAGGGGACATATTATGCATTTAGTTATGTGTCTCATTTTTATGGGGTAATGTGAAAGACAGTTTGTGTTGAACATTATCAAAGTTGCAAAACTTGGCATTCACACTAAGGGTAGATGATTTGGCCTTAAAGGCCAAATTACCATACTGGTAATCTACAATTCAATGTTTTGCCTGCCAACACTTATAATTGTGGAAGTGCCAGTCATTTTAATTTCTCTCTAAAAGCCATCTTCTCCTGGGGCTATACTCCCTGGCAGATATACATTTTCTTCTATGTAGCTCCGTATTGGATCAATTAAATTAAGTAACTTCGAATAAAAATATCAACAACATTTGGTTTACCTATTTCAAGCATGTTTCAAGTCTCTACAAGTTGATTTTTATGTCATATTGGAATTAACTGAAACCAATGGAAGTCTGGAAGGTAGGAAAAACAATTCTAATGTTTACCACTCCAATATTTTGTTTTGCAAAATGGTTGGCAGTTATGTAACATGTAGATGGGTTGTAATGTTTGGGCTCAAACTTGCAAAATGCTCCTTTAAAATGGCATTATGATATCTTTCCAAACGATGAAATCCTTTCCAGCACAGAAAAGGAAGCAGAGGTGAGTGTGTTTGTTAGATCTGTGCTTTAGCAACGTGTTCAAGGGTTTTTTTTTTTTTATTTCTGTAATCAGTGCTATTCACACTCAGNCTTTAGCAACGTGTTCAAGGGTTTTTTTTTTTTTATTTCTGTAATCAGTGCTATTCACACTCAGATCCATGTGATCAGTGTCACTTCACTCAGAATGGCTCATCAGGGAAAACACTGCAGTTAATTCACATTCAGGAATAAACTGAATGAAGAACCTTTCAGACTGAGGAAGCTTAACAAAATTACTTCACAAAATCGAGGACAAGCTGCTCTATTTACCTTGTTACAGCCTGCCGTCTGAATAACATGTCAGTTCTATGTTATAGCGCTCCCATCTTCTCCTGGGGTTATATTCTCTGATGGAGACTTCATGTAGTTCCGTGTAGGATCGGTTACATTTAATCTTTAAATCTTTAATTTAAAATTAAATTAATAATAGTAATTAATTAAAAATAAATTACTGTAATTAAAAGATTTTAAAAAATATGGTGGCACGGTGGCTCAGTGGTTAGCACTGTCACCTCCCAGCAAGAAGATCCCAGGTTTGAGTCTGACCTGGTCCTTTCTGTGTGGAGTTTGCATGTTTACCCTGTGTCTGCATGGGTTTCCTCCAGGTGCTCCGGCTTCCTCCCACCTCCACAGACATGCAGGTCANCCTGTGTCTGCATGGGTTTCCTCCAGGTGCTCCGGCTTCCTCCCACCTCCACAGACATGCAGGTCAAGTGAACTGGAAACTCTAAATTGATCATAGGTGTGAATGAGTTTGTCTCTCTGTGTCAGACCTGTGATAGACTGGTGACCTGTCCAGGTGAACCCCACCTCTCACCCAGTGACTGCTGGGATAGGCTCCAGCNGACTGGTGACCTGTCCAGGTGAACCCCACCTCTCACCCAGTGACTGCTGGGATAGGCTCCAGCCCCTCGTGACCCTTAACAGGACAAACGGGTGTAGAAAATGGATGGATGGATTAAAAAAATAACACCGTTTGGTTCTCTCTGATGGATTGCCTACATTAAGCATGTTAAGCATGAATGTTAAGCATAAGTCTTTACACATTGATTTTCATAGAGTACTTGAATGAACTGAAACCAATGTCAATTCTATATAGATAGATAGATAGATAGATAGATAGATAGATAGATAGATGGATAGATAGATATCTACTGTATATCTATCTATCATATCATATATCAGATTCATGTCATATATACGTATAGAGATTATATATAGACACACACACACACACACATATATATAAATGGTTGGCAGTAATGCAACATGTATGCGGGTTGTATTTATTGCGCTCACACATGCAAAATCACCAGTATGCTCCTTGAAGTTCATTTTCAGACCTGTAGTTAGTTTGCTTGGTTGGGAGTCAGGGATCAATGTTACGCTGCATTCATCCCTTTGTTCAGTTCCTTTTTGAAGCGGACCATCATCTGTTAACAAACTTCAGGAAAGAGCAAACTGTTGAAGGGCAGTGAAGACTCACATGTCTATCTGAGCGCCATCTGATGGGAAGAGTCAACACACCTGATGGGAGGAGTCAGCATATCTGAGGGGAGGAGTCAGCAGGGCACAGACTCCACCAAGCTGGCCATCGTCAGGGTCAGAAGCCACATGGCAGACCAGTACGATTGACTTCTGGACACAGCCAGCTGACTTCAGGACCTCATAAACATTTGTGTGTGAGTATGAGGAGGGTCCGCTGTATCAAAAAAAACAAAAAAAAACAAAAAAAAAAAAAACNAAAAAAAAAAAAAAACAAAAGGAGAGAATGATGAGTTAGCAGAAACATGTGGAGAACAGCAAATAAATGATGTGCACCGCTAACTAGTGAACAACTAAAGGTGAGGCTAAGTCAAACTAAGTTAACATAGACTGAGACTGAGCTAAGTCAAACTAAGCTAATATAGACCGAGGTTGAGCTAAGCCTAATTAAGCTAACATAGACCAAGGCTGAGCTAAGTCAAACTCGAGGCTGAGTTAAGTCAAACTAAGAAACATAGACCAAGGCTGAGCTAAGTCAAACTCGAGGCTGAGCTAAGTCAAACTAAGCTAACATAGACTGAGGCTGAGCTAAGTCAAACTAAGCTAACATAGACCAAGGCTGAGCTAAGTCAAACTCGAGGCTGAGCTAAGTCAAACTAAGCTAACACAGACCGAGGCTGAGCTAAGTCAAACTAAGCTAACATAAACCTAGGCTGAACTAAGTCAAACTCGAGGCTGAGCTAAGTCAAACTAAGCTAACACAGACCGAGGCTGAGCTAAGTCAAACTAAGCTAACATAGACCTAGGCTGAACTAAGTCAAACTCGAGGCTGAGCTAAGTCAAACTAAGCTAACATAGACCGAGGCTGAGCTAAGTCAAACTAAGCTAACATAGACCGAGGCTGAGCTAAGTCAAACTAAGCTAACATAAACCTAGGCTGAACTAAGTCAAACTCGAGGCTGAGCTAAGTCAAACTAAGCTAACATAGACCGAGGCTGAGCTAAGTCAAACTAAGCTAACATAGACTGAGGCTGAGCTAAGTCAAACTCGAGGCTGAGCCAAGTCAAACTAAGCTAACACAGACCAAGGCTGAGCTAAGTCAAACTAAGCTAACATAGACTGAGACTAGACTGACATAGACAGAGGATAGCTAGTCACTCTCCTGCACTACAGGGACTGTGTTTACTTCCTGTTGAATGTAGAGAGTTATGCTCACTCAAAGTTTAGAGAAAATAGGTTTTGAGCCAAGATTTAAACATTTCAACAGAGTCGCCCTTTATTCTAGTCAGAGTTGATTCCAGAGAAGAGGAGTGACGTACCGAAAACTTTCTGTTTGAACAGGAGTCAAGGCTGTTTCTGGAGAACAACATCTTGATGCATTTGATTCGTTCTAAGACACGATGTCAGATGTACCTGTAGAAGGCAGAATGCTCTGATGATCGTCTGTAGAGACATACTTAGCCATCAGTTTCTATTCCAAACATCCATCAGGTACGCTTGGTGATCGGGATTTATCTTCGGTTCATTGGTCCACAGATCGCTTTCTCATCGCTTTCTCATCGCTTTCTGATTCCAAACTTTTCATTTGGAATCAGACTGCCCAGATGCTGTCAGTCTGCTTGTTTCTGTACAGACCTGAGGTCAATTGCTGTGTTCACATATGCCCATACAAATCAAACTTAAAGGAGCATATTAGTGATTTTGCATGTTTGAGCCCAATAAATACAGCCCACATACATGTTACGTTGCTTCCAATCATTTTCCAAAACATGCTACTGGAGCAGTATACATTAGAATTGTTTTTCCTACCTTTCAGACTGCCATTGGTTTCAATTCATTCCGATACGCAATTAAAATCAACTTGTAGAGACTTGAAATGTGTTTGAGATAAATAATCCTTCACAGCAAACCACAAGCCATCATTCTTTTTGTCAAAGTTACTTAATTTAACTGATCAAACATGGAGCTGAATGTAAGAAAATGTATGTCTCCAGCAGGGAATATAGTCCCAAGAGAAGACAGCTTTTACCAAGAAATTGACCGTCCCTTCCACATTCTTCCCTTATGTTGATTAACGTAAGGGAAGCTTCATGAGTGAGCTTCAATTATTGTGGTGCTTATTCAGTGTGAGGATGTGTATAGTTAGGGTGGAATCCATAAAAAAATCATGCTATCAGTCTGAATGTCTTAAGTTATGACATTATATGACAATATTTTAAGCTTTAGAGGAGTGCATTTGTTTTTGGATAAGCTAATATATAATTAGAGATAGTTATCATATTATCAGTTGCTACAAGAGCAGCACTTGGATCTCACTAAGAGCTGCACACAGTAGAAATGTTAAAGTTAGCAGAATGCAAATTCATGTCAGAGGTCAAATCTGAACAAAATGCAAGACAAGTAGTGCAGATCCAGAGGGAGATCAGACGCTCGCTTCCTGCCAACACTCCTGCTGTGACTGAGAGGACAGGACAAGAGGTGAACAGGAGCAAGAAGCAAATCAGTCAAACGAGATGATGTAAAGACAGACCAGAAGAAGAACCTCTCCTCTCCTCTCTAGCAGAGCTCCTCGCTGAATAACCTACAGAACATGGAGAAGCAGCTAACTTTTGGAGGAGAGATGCTACCTGCCTTTAGCAGTTTCTCCCCCATCCCCCTCCTTCCCACGCTGCTCCATCTCCCCTCCTGCTAGGGTGTCAGGCTGGTGAATTAGGGGATTGTCAGCATGGACCTAATCTGGCCTTTCTGCCTCCAACTGACAAATGGCTGTTTGTATTGTAGCAGGAAGGCGACTTCTGCTACAGAAAGAAGAAATACACCGTAGCTGTTAGCTTCATCCACATCACCCTGCAGGTTCTGTTTCACATGCACTAACACACACACACGAAATCTCACTAAAGCTACTCTTACTGCTGATTTATTTATTCTGCCGAGTTTTTATTCATTCACCTTAGGCCTGGAAAACAAACACAGCATCATAATTTATTGGTTGTTGCCCTCTGCTTGCTGTTCCCTCCCCCGTAACCCAGCACCGAGCAAATGATTGTTGTGCCATTTCTGCTGTTTTATGCTTCGTACCCCAAAGGTGAAACAGCTGGGAACATATGGCTGCAAAATATGATTGCACCCAGGAGGACGTGGCTTATGGCCCAAACTGGAGCAGGTGTAATGTGCCAGAAGAGGCCAGACACATACAATATATAACATTTATACCACTGCCATGAACCGTACTAGTTTCTGATTGGCTGGCAGGTTTCCATTAAAATTTATCAGGATACCTCAAACATAATTCTAGCCAACAATTTAACCACAATTCTAAATCAGTGCAGTGGACAGTAAAGTAGCCATAATAAAGAATCTTCTGTTTGTAAAGTAACTCTAAAAGTATTTTCAGACCTGCAGATCATTTGTTCTGCTCTGAATCAGGGACGAAATGTTCCAATGCTGCATTTACCACTTGATTTGGTTCAGTTCCACAAAGGAAAACATCTAATCAAATTGAAATCTATCAGCTAAAGTCATGTGACAACACCCTCTCTGCTCATTGGTCAGAAAGAAAATCCAAACAGGAAGTAGTTTGCTGTGGTGTCAAAGTAAATCAGAGTAACAAAGATGAATGTGGATCCTTTCCTAGTCATAGCATCATTTGATCCATGAAGAAGAAAACTATGACAGCAGAAGCTGAATCTGACTTCAAGACAACGTGTGGAAAACCACATGCTGCTTCACATGATGTGAAGAAGAGATGCCGCCTTCACACACTGAACAGGAGAATGGAGCTACATGCTGACAACATATAAGCACACACTAACCTGAACATGTTTATCTGAACACGTTAGCTAAGATTGATGTGTTTCCACCTTTAACAGCATCCGTTTGATTTGTCAGAGGTGAAGTTTACTTCACATATCTAGCATCCCTGCTGCTAACCAATCAATTCATTAATTGACCAATAGATTGATCTGTTGATCAATCTATTGATCAATCAAGCTGGTATGGATCATGTTAAGCTGCAGTTATTCTGCAGTCAGCATTGCATAAAATATATAATTTTATTTTCAGTTCATTCAAAGTCGCACTGTTTAATACTTTTTATTAGGAATGAGTCAAATACTCTAATGAAACGAGTATCTGTTACGGATAATGCAGTTTTTATAAGCACAAGTACCATCCGAGTAAAATGTGTCACTATCCGTACTCGTGTTGAAGTAAACTCATTATGTAGCTGTGTCCACATCATTCCGTGATAGGCCAGCCACACACAGACACAACCTCCTTTGTGTGTGATCGCACTTGTAGGAGGGTGTGTGTGTGTGTGTGTGTGTGTGTGTGTGTGTGTGTGTGTGTGTGAAGAACTCAGACGTGCAGCACAGCAGGTGAATGGAGCACACAAGAACGTGTGTGAGAGATCATTAAACTCAGCATTTAAAAACTGACTGATCAGCTGAGTGAGTTTCTCTATCAAAGTTATTGATCACTGACATGTGAGGAAAACCGTTCTAAACGTCGCCCAGATTTCATACCGCTGAAATTTACCACCAGAATGAAGCAGGTCTTAATTTTAGTGTNACGTCGCCCAGATTTCATACCGCTGAAATTTACCACCAGAATGAAGCAGGTCTTAATTTTAGTGTGAGTTTGTTTTATGAATAGCTACCACCACATGTAAATAGGGAAATGTCACAGTAACGACTCTTTAAAGCTAATGCTAAAATATGTCGCTAACAGTTTATGAGAGGGAACGTGGTTACACCATGATATTTGTGCATAGCGATGTGGTAAATCATGCACTACTGTTTATGAATCTGGGCCATTATTAGAACAATCTCTCTCTCTCTCTCTCTCTCTCTCTCTCTCCCTCTCTCTCTCACACACACACACACTACAAAACATTGTGTTTTGTAAAAGAAAAATACTGTCATCCCCCCAAAAAACACTAAAGTCCTGTGATCATATGTACAAACATCACACTGTTTAAATTTAATTTTTCAAAAGTAAAAAAAAAAAAAAAAAANAAAAAAAAAAAAAAAAATCAATAAGAACGACAGTTATGTTGAAAAACTCTATTTAATGCATTTACTTTACCTCATACGTGTTAATACTGCATGTGTTGTGTTCATTGATTGAACTTTATAAAAACTTGTGTAAATAGTTCTCTGACTCTGATCAGAAACATTGATCTGAAGATCAATTCTGAGGCTGTTCTGTAAATAGTTTTCTAATAAACAATAAATATAGCAACTTCTGATCAACCCATATCCACGTCAGGCTTAAAATACCAACTTCCTGTTTAAGCCCTGCCCACTTCTGTGTTAAGCCCCACCCACTGACATTACACCCACTTACCTACATTATCTGTATTCGAGTATGGATACAGATAATTTAGCTGGTTGAACAGATGCAGATAGTGGTGTACTCGCTCATCCCTACTTTTTATGTTAGCAGGCCAAAACTGCAAAGAACAACCAATAAGGCTGGATTTACGCTTCAAGTCTTGATGCTCAATTCTGATCTTTTTCTTATATCCAATTTTTTGTTCCGTGTATTTACATTTTCTTTTTAAGTGGTTCACATCTGATATCTGTATTTACACGGTCCACAACTTTGACCTGTAGATGCAGCTGTGCATGCTCACATTTCTGAGTTGCCTGCCACATTAAAAGACAGTCCATGGATGAGAGAAAGTCAGTGGATGAGAGAACTATTTAAAAATATGCTCAGCAGGTTAGAAACTTTCAAATGCATAAAGAAACATCTGATGTTGTGTGATGTGAGCATTTATTTCTCCCATCAGGACACGTATTTTTGTCAGGTGATCATGGAAGAGAAGGCGGACTTTTGCTGCTCTAAAGGTAGCCTGTTATCACACACTAACACATCTATTTGACATAAACACACATCAGCATGTCTGATATATATAGTATGTCTCCATGTCTGTTTACAGAGAGCGTCATTATATTGATGCTGACATCATCATATGCAGATAAAGCAGAACGTTACGTAGGAGTCGGAATGGGAAGGAAATTCTGATTTGTGTATTTAGACAGCAGTCACATTGGTGGGTATCCGATAAGTATCTGATTTATTTCCACATATGCAAACAAATCCAAACGAAGAATCCAAATCCAAATCCAAACGAATATCTGATTCCATGTGGCTTTTTACCATTTACATCTTCAGGAAGCGTGTCTGATGCGTGTCGTATGTGAGCAAAAGATCAGAACCAGGTCGTATGCGCGTGGTCGTGTAAATCCAGCCTAAGAAGCATGTCTGCCTCCTGGTGGAGGATTCTGTCAGTGCAGGCTGTGAAGTACTTCCTCTGGGACTCATCTCTTCCCCGTCCTACAGCACCATGGAGTGTCCAAACCTGCAGAAAGCCGAAAATCTCAAAAAATTGTTTTTATCATGTTTTTATTAATACATAAAAGTTTTGGGACCCTAAGCAGTTACCCTAAAGCAGATTATGATGGTATTAGAAATATAACAAATCTAAAAAAGTAATTGAAAGTCTTCATATTCTAAATCTCTATTTCTGGTATTTAATGCAAATCAAAAGAAGTTTTGTCATGGTGTGAGTGTGTGAAGTCAGAGTATCTATGGCTGAGTTTTTTTGTTTTTTTTTTGTTTTTTAGAGAAGAATCCTGATACTGAGAACTAATCTGTTTGGATAAAAGAAAGATGAGAAACAAGGAGAAAAAAAGAAGAATGCGAGAGCCATTATAAAATCTGACTAGTAATGTATATTTTATGGATTCCAAAAAAAAATATTCTTTTTAAAGACTGAAAAATATTTTCTCTGTGTTTATTCATCTTTAAATGATATTCTGATATTCCAATGGTCACACTGTATTTAAGGCTTTAAAAGATGAAGCCACCACAGATTAATAATTCATCATTCTGTTTAAGGAATCATTTAGATGTCTGAAAGAGAAGCAGCTATAACAAGCTTATTGCGTTAAAAGTTCTTTGTTCTCATCCAGCAGCAAAACTCAAATCACTGTTTCTGCTTCATTAACAGACTAAAGGAAAATATACTGAGGTCACAGTGCTGGTGAGAGAGATTTTTGTCTGTTGAATTATTTTCTCGTTACTGCTGCCAATGTAATCTTTTTAGTCTGAATTATAACTGTTACTATAACTAGAATCCTGCACATGCTTGAATTAAAAAAATAAAAGAGAGCACACATATCCTCTTATTTTAATAACAGACTCATACACAGTGCATCCTAAACTCATACAGTATGGAATATACACAGGTTACCATGAGCATGATGTTATTCAGTTTTCCTCAACTTGGCACCCTGCTGCAGGGTATATATGAGAAGTTTTGTTTTTATATGAACATAAAATAGTGTATATTTCCACAATAAAAAAATACAAACTAGCCTATGTTAAAGTGAGAGTAACCTCAGGTCATGTTGGTGTTATATATTACAACATACTATGCATTTTTCAGATCCAGGACCTTTATCAGGTCATACTGAAGAAGAGTCAGGGAGAAATGTGGAGGAAGAGTGAAAGACACCACAAATCAAAATGAGGATATAAGAACATATCCGGCAGACAGTGAGAAAACAAAGAGAATATTTTGCTATGTATATTTTTGATTACATAACAAGTACAAACCTGAAAAAGTATAAAGTTTTTAAAGCTATGAATACATTGGATTCTGGAGGAGTATTTGTACACACTTGGCTTCTGGTGGAGGGGCCTAAAGAGATTTCTTTTCACAAGGCCCAGAATTGCTGACAGCACCCCTGCTTGCATACACGTGCATGAGCACACGAGTGGTATAGAGTATTAGCCCATGGTCACACTACGAACATGCAACACAAATCCTGTCTCATAATTGACTGTAAACAGCAGTTTTTACTCTGGCAAAGCAGGATTGTACAAAACCAGATGAGACAGATAATGTGACGCTTCCTCCATTTTGGACTACAGTTCCCTATGTTCCATTGAAGGTCGGCAGCATCAAGACAGCTTGGGTTTGGGAAGCCAAGCGAATTTGTACGTCAAAGTGCAACAAAATTGAACTTGATGCGAAAACATCATGCAGATTTTTCGGCATGAAAATATTGCACAGATTCTTTATTTTGTCACTGCACAAATTAATTTTTTCGTCACGCAAATTTGGTACACCCCCACGAGTGAATCCAGTATTCGCGCAAATCACGTTGAAATGAATTGATGTTGCAACAAAATTTCGCTGTAAAAAGTACTAGTGTGACCGCGGGCTTCATCCTCACCCTCACTGTAGAGGCCCAGGGTTCACTTACTGAGAATATTCACCTGAAAAAAAATAATTACAGGTTAGTTATGATACCAACATCAAGGAGAGCTACAGTAAGAGAACAATAATAATCTAAAAATACATGCAGCAGGTCTGTGCTATATACAGTAAATTATAATTTCAAATTTTTAATATGATAAAAATGTGCCAGATCATGATAGTGACAATATTGAGGTGTGATGATGTGTTGATGCATTTTCAGATCATACACTTCAGCTGCAAGCTAACTGCTAACAGCTAAAGGTGGAAACACAACAAATTAGTTTCTTCACCTGAAGCAGAAACACCTGGTGAATACCAAGAAAGTCACAAGTCACATGAGGAGGAGAGCCAATCAGCTGATTTGAGATGCAAAACAAACAGAAAGTGAGGCTGACTCAGTCAAATGTAGCTGAGTGTTAGCTAGCTGTACTTCCTGTAGCAGAAAAAGCTAACGGTGGAGAGAAATTAGCTTTGCAGTGACTTCTTGTTGTGATGTATGAACAGTGCTAGCTTAGCCACTAACAGTGTTAGCTTAGCTGCTACACTAACTTCTGGTGAGTTCTTGTCTTGTGGTGGATTTGGACTTCAGAGCGTATTTAAGTTTAGCATCATAGAGGCTAATTAGCTCTGGAGGGAAAATCATAACCTGCTAAAGATCAGATCTGATGACATCAGTCATTTTATTTATGTTTTATAATGACTGAAGACGAGCAGCTAAAGCTAATCTGAGTTATTGTTTACAAGCTAAAATATTACAGGATTTAGTTAGGGAAAAGCTACTGTTTCTATTTTTACACTGATTCATTTTTACTCACGTTGGTACAATTTGCAGTATTAACTACTTTTAAAATCACCATGACAACATTGATCACTATTACATTGTTTATATCAGCTTGAATAGCATTATCTCAAAAAATACCTGCAGATATCATAACATTAATTTATGGTTATATTGCTGAGCCCTAATTCGTATTTTTCTTTATTCACTTTAAAATGTCTGAAAAACTGAATGAGTCCCACATAGGAAGGTTGGTCAGATATTATGTTTAAAGCAGTGGTGTGCGGTGAGGGCCAGCAAGGTCTTCTCTGCTGGCCTAGAGATTGTCAGAATCATCCAGTTAATATTTTGATTAATGCTATATGTATTTTACAAAGTTTGTTCCCATCAGTTTTGTTATTAGCGTCATTTCATCGCTACTTTAGGGGGTGAAAATACGGGAGGAACCCAGGAGAAATGGGAATGTTGACAGGGGTCCAGAATTTGTTTGGAACCAGAACGAGACCACCTCCTCCTGGTTTCAGGTAGTTTAGTTTTGCATCTGGGTGTGATTGCTGTGTTCAGACCTGCACAAACAAAAAGGGGGAAGCGAACCTGAGTCCAACTGAACTGGACCAAACACAGGTGTGAAAACACCGTTAAGAATCCCTCTTTCATTAATCTCAGTGTGGAACTAAAGGAGTAATGGACGGCCGCTGGGACAGCTCGTCTGCTGAGGACTGAGCTCTGTGCAGCCTTTAGCTGTCAGTTATCCATGTTTATGTTTGTTTTTATTGGAGAAACGCTTCATTTCATGGCCAAGCAGCAGACCTCCCTCAGGACTCCTTCAGCACGACTGACACATTTTCTTGCTTTTTAGGTGATTGCAGTGATGACAATAACAGTATATTATTCAGTGCTAAAATACCCTTTTCTTTGGATTATCTGATGATAAGGGTTGAGCTTTTTTAGGTGGCCTTGTCTTATATATTGAGTCATGTGGGCTGTGACACATTATTAACCCTTTCACAGCAGTGCTGACCCTGATAACGGCTCCCACACGATGCAGCAGTGAGTTACCAACAGCTCTGTAATGTCTTAATTTAAGTGTGACCATGCTGAGCGCCCAAAGTCAGAACAGCCAGACGCCAGTGTGAGAGAGAGAGAGAGAGAGAGAGAGAGAGAGAGAGAGGTTCACGCTCTCTCTTCCCTTAGCTGCTGCTGCTGAACATGTCTTTAGCTTTTTGCTTGGTGAATCAATTCTGATGTAATAAACCGATTCACGTCTGACTCACCGATTCAACATTAAGGCATATGGGGGTGGGTTTGAACAGAAAGAGAGACAGAGAAGTTTCGTTGTTGATGTTAGATGGTGTTGTTTTATCTTCTTTTATCTCATGGGATATACATATATTAAATTTGTTTCAATAAATAAAGACTGGAAATAACTAAAAGTAAAGAGTCCTACACATGAAAATTAGCGTGATTTTGTAAGTTCACTGCACGTCACAGTGTGTGAGATGTGTCAGACTGCATGACAAGGTCAAGTTTGATTCAGATTGTGTGATGAATATTTGGTGAAATGCAGCACGATGACAAGCAGGAAATAAACTGCAGGCAGGAAGCTACAGAGCTGCACAAAATACCTTCATCACTAAATATTTCTGTTTTATTTTTTACTGATTGGTTTCCAGAGTGCAAGGGTACACGTGCACACACACACACACACACACACACACACACACACATTTTTTCTATGTATGTCCTCCCAGTCTCACACTGTCTGTCCTCCCTGCTTAAAATCATGTCGTGAGGACGTGCTGTTTGTGCTGCAGGTAGCAGCAGGATGTGGTTCTTTACCTGCAGCAGGTGTCTCTGCTGTCTGCTCAGGACAGGTGAACGTGCTCATGTCCCACAGAATTTCACAGCAAATGTGATTAATTTACAAAATTTCACAGCAAATGTGATTAATTTTGTTAGAATGGAACCTGGAGAGAGAGAGAGAGAGAGAGAGATGACTGTCACCGTAAAATCATCAACAAAGTAAAGGATTCATGTCCAGCTCTGGACTGAGGAAAAGTGGAATGTTTTGTGTCCACCTAACTTTTTTGTCTTGTAACAATGGCAGAAGACACACGTAAAATTATTGTGCAACTTCTTGATGAAAATACATCAAAGTGATTCTATTTTACAAAGGTATTTAGTAAGGAATCTCTAAATGTCTCCAAATGGAGTTTCAACACAATGGCAGGGAATACACTGCCATACTTTTTAAAATGTCCATTAGGGGTGCTATAGGCACACGTTACTCCTTTGAGTCATGACCTTTGACTCACACATCATCAGATTCCAGCTGTGTCCACGGTAAAAAATAAAAATACATCAAATTCAACAACTTGTCTCGAAATTATTTTTTTTTTATTTGAACATCAGCAGTAATAAATAAAAACTACACATCAGAAATAAGGTGCAAACCTTAATTACAATATATGACTACTAACCAATAATTACACAAAATAAACATGCTGTGACAACAACTGAGTCAGCAATAAGACTGTACATTATAAATGTAGAGTTTACAGAAAAAAATCTCAAATAATAGAAAATAATTCATAACATCCACTTCAAATAAAACACCATTGTACTATTTGTAATTACATGTTGGCAAAAATATAAATCTCACAAGTTTTGAAGATAATCTGTTCTTGCTGGAATAATGCTGGAAAAACATTGTGCAAAACTGTAAAAGCAATGGAGAATGTCCATAAAGTTATTCTTCAATTAAAAAAGATATTGTAATATGACTTACAGCTATTTACTGTCGGTACTCTTCCCAAAAAAACTGCAAAACCCTGCATTGTGTTACAGTAGCAGTTGTCTCAGCTACAAAGTGTGCACGAACGTGCAAAGTAACTAACACATGTATTACTGAATTAAGTGTTGAAGTATGAAAACATGATTTACATTTTGCCAACAATGTAACTTACAAGCTTTAGGTGAGATAACCTGCAAAGAACTTTCTGTCTGAAGTCAGATAAAGAGCAACATTACACATGGAGCAGTAAATCACTGTCTACTTTGCTGTTGTCCTTCTACACACACACACACACACACACACACCCTGCTCTGGGCAGTGGCAGTGTCCCTAAAGTACCTGGCCAGGTGTTCTGAGGGTGGGGAAGGTGCAGCAGTGATCATCTTTGCCAGTTTTTTTCATCAGAATTTCTCTGAAGGTTTTTGATTGAGTCGCATCACTCCTCTTTAAAATCAGCTGCTTGGAGAGAATGAATGAACTGACATGTCAATGAAGTGATGCTCTGTGTGAAAAAAGTTTCCATATGAAAACCTGATTAGAAATGGTTGAAACGATAGCTGCGTTTACAAGGACCCTAATATTCCGCTAATAATCAGAATAAAAATGCCTTGTAACCTCCGCAATCAGAAGAGACTGGCCTGATCCGGGCCAATCAGAAGGAATTTTCAATCGGGAGGAAAATTCAGGAATTCAGCTGAGTTTGCTGATCAGCGTTGATGGGCATGGTTGGGGGTGTGGCCACAGTGATGTCACACCAAAGTGTTAAAAAGACTTCCTGTAAGGATGTGCATGTAGTTTCCACAGGAAGAGACGTTTAGAGGAGAAAACAAAGCTCCTTTGCTTGTTTCCTCCAGGTTTGGGACAGCGGAGGGGAGGAGGAGACATTTTGTGTGTTTGGGATCCAGCAGAAGACTGAGTCCTGAGCTGAAGTGGTGAGTTTGTAGTGAGCGGCGGCAGCTTTGAGTGTGAAACACTGTGAGAGTGAAACTGTGAGTGAGACACTGTGAGAGTGAAATGCTGTGAGCAAAAAGTTGTGAGAGTGAGACAGTGATGCTGTGAAAGTAATGCTGTGAGAGTGAGATGCTGTGAGTGAGGTGCTGCAAGAGTGAGACAGAGTGAGACACTGTGAGGGTGAGATGCTGTGAAAGTGAGACAGAGTGCTCACTTGTTTTCACTGATCTACTTCCACTGTTTGTTTTCAAACAAAATAAAAAAATCTTCCGTTGTTGCTTTCTTTGGTGATGCAAAGGTCCCACAAGTTGGTGTAAATGTGTGCTGGTTCAGCAGCATCTTCACAGATCCAGAATGAAACAGTTTAAGAAGCAGAACTTTTTTAGTGGAAAAGTACAATCAGTGGCTGCAGCTTTTATGTAGTTAAAAAAGGAGAAATAAAGACCATGATTTTCTAGCAGGTTGAGCGTCCATGAAAACAATTCAGCACTAAACTCTGAGCTGCAAAGCAGATATCGTGCTCTGTACTGCCACTGTGCCTTTGAGCAGGGCATGTTAAACTAGGATGTGCATCACATCACAGTTCTGATTCAGTTCATCAGCTGCTTGTAGAATTTGTTATTGAGCTCTGAGGCTTTTGATGGAAATTATTATTGCTGGCTCACATTTCCATAATGTTCCGTTTGTTCACGTCTCTGCTGGAATCTAATATGCCGTATCTGCCCCACAGGAAATATATTTCATCCAAACAATAATGGAAGCTGTTTCCTGCCAGCGATTCATGAACAGGAAGGAGCATCAATCTGCTGGAGGAGGAGGGTTTCACGTGTTCATAATGACACACAAATATGATTCAACAAGTTTGCATTACTTTGTGTCTGCCTTGTTATTCTGGACGGATGTGCTTCTGACTTCCCGATCGGTAACTCTGGTGCTGCTTGTACTGCCTGAACTTCACAGACTAACTCTGATAAATCTCCTCTGATAAAAACTCGTGTGTAATCTACAGATCGCAGCAGATCTGTGGAGCTAAAGCATCATTTGTCACATCAGTCATTCATTTTCTTTACTGCTTCTACATAAGAAAAATAAGCAGCAATATGCAACAAGGTGCCTTCATCACATCCAGACTCCTGTAAGTCGTCCTGATCCGTCCATTCCTGCTCATCATTCATTATCTCTCCTCCATGTTTTCCTCTCTTAACATCTCTCTCATTTCAGACTGTCATTCCTCACCTGTCCACTAGTCATCGCCTGCAGCGTTTTTCCCATAGCTACCTGTCATCTGATTCACTCACCTGTGCCTCCTCATCAGTGAATACTTTCCTGTCACCAGGTCATACTTGACGCTACACTGTGTTCCAGTTTCCTGTCTTCTGTACTTCTTTTCCTTTGTTGGGCTTGCTTGCTAGTTTTTCTTACCTGGCTGTTAGAATTATTGCCTGGACTTTGAGGATGAATCCCTCTGGTTGTTCCCTTTGAATGAGTTGCCTGATTCTGAACTTTTCCTTTTCATTCATCTGTGTGATCATGTGATCTTCAGTGCAGACTGTTTAACCATATTTAGCTGCGTGAGTTTTATCTTATATGAAGTCTGATCACTTTAAATTACACAGTAGCACATCCTCCAAAGTCCTCAATAAACTTCAGGACGTCCAGAACTTTACTGCTCGACTGGATCAGGACCACAACAGATACAGTTCAGACTCCTCTTCATTATAGCCACACCTCCTCCTACCTCCTCACTCCCCACCCCAAGCACCACACCTAAAGAGACCAAGGACGGGATTCATAAAGCTTAGCGTAAGACTTAATGTGTTGATAAGAACAAATATCATCACACAACCACATTTCCTCATTCATAAACATGTTATCAGCATCTTTTATCGTTTATCTTAAAGAGGTGTTACTACAGTATTTCCTTATTAACATGACAGGAAGTGATTCATTAAACACACTGACACACTAACATAAAGACGAGTTTCAGTCTGACAGTAAATGTCATCAGTATGAAATCTGATGATGTTTAAACTGTATTTGTCTCACATGTGTTAGTGATCAATAACTTNAGTATGAAATCTGATGATGTTTAAACTGTATTTGTCTCACATGTGTTAGTGATCAATAACTTTGATAGATGGAAACACTCAGCTGATCGGTTTATTTAAAAAGTGAGTTTTGATCTGATCACACACATTCTAATGGTGCTAAGACTCTTCATCTGCGGTTGCTCTGCGTCTGTCTCCCACACACACACACACAACCCTCCAGCACAAAGCACAGTGAATGTGCACATTTATTATATTAATAGCAGTCTCTTAAACATGGAGCTTTAAATCAGAGTTTGTGTTTCTTTTCTGCTTTAACGTATCATTTTCTCTTTAACAGCAGATGAATCAGGATAAATCGTGTCTCTAAATATGAAGCAACTCATTAACACACTGATCTGATGCTGATTAACGTAAGTGAAGCTTTATGAATTACGAGACGCCGTGTAGTTATCATGATGTTTATGAATCCTGCTCCAAGTCTCTCGTTTGCAGACGGTGCGTTCTCCATTGCTGCTGCATCCCTCTGGATATCTAAACACCTCTCTGACCCCTCGTCTCCATCCATGAGTTTAAAAAAACAAACTTACCTTTTAAAGATGTTTTAATGCTTAATTTGTTTTAAATATACAATACCTGAAGCTTCTTCTATTCTGTCTTACCCTGTTGTTAGCCTGTCAGTTCTGTTGCTATCGTTTATTTTGTTCACACTTCCCCTTTTCTGGTTTTTGGCGTGATGTTTCCTGTTATCATTATTATTAATCTTTTTAACTTAATGTTTTGTTTATTATAACTACTTTTGGAGTCTTTTATTAGAATGTAAATCAAGAGAAAAGAATTTTCTCACTTCTTAATGAGCAGTGACGTCATCCTATGCTTGTGTGTGGAAGCATTAGAGAGATGAAGACGTAACGTGGAAGCATGAGAGCGACGAAGATGTAGCGTGGAAGCATGAGAGCGACAAAGACGTAACATGGAAGCAGCCTGACACCGACTCTGGCAGCAGCAGCCATCTTTGAAGTGTGTTTGTTGGAGGTGACAGCGTTTTGTTGCAGCTGCTTTGTTCCAAGTTATTTTCTGTCTTCACGGCGTCTTCGGCCTGTTTTCATGTCTGATGTCTGCAGCTTGTTGCATTCAGGCTGCTTCCTCCTCCCCCTCCTCCTCCTCCTCCTCCTCCTCCTCCTCNAAAAAAAAAAAAAAAAAAAAAAAATCTGAACTTGTGTTACTTTCAGTGTGTATGAAAATTGCTGAGACACACACACACACACACACATCACTGCATTTAAACACACTAATAGTAATGCAAATATTGTTTTGACAAACACACATATATACATACCCACACACACAGACATAGCTACATGTGGAAATGAGATTTGAAAATATTTGTTATTCATCACTTGAGCTTAATTTTTATAAAATGTGTGCGTTTTAGCTCTTTTGAGGCTCATCCTTCAGGTCAGGTCTACACACACACACACACACACACACACACACACACACACACACACACAAAGTCTGAGGGTATTTTCACACCTGCATGTGGTTCAGTCAGACGAGGGGTTCAGGTTTGAGGGTCTCAGTCCGGTTCCAAGCAAACTTCAGAGCACTTTGTGGTTTGAAACACTGTCTGCACTAAAGTGTTAATTTTGTTAACAAAAACTGACAAAATATATTTATCAACCTTATTTCTAAAGACGAGAACTGGCGAGACGAAAATCAATAGAACCAAACAAAAATTGTGACCAAATCTCTTTATAATATCGTTGAGGGGAAAAAAAGGAGACGAAAATGGAGTAAAAAATATGAAACTCAGACAAAAACTATATATTATCGTTGACGAAAAATGATGAGAAGAAGATGCACTGAGACATAACAGACAAATGCTGAGTTTTGCTTGACCAATAAAATATGCTTTGCTAACAATCAGGTTCATCCATTGTGTCATTTCACTGTTTTGATTTGGTTTTTTGCCTTTTTTCATTGGTTACTTACAGCATTTCTCTTCCTGTGTTGCGCTGCTAGCTAGTTAGCATGTTCTGCACATGTGCAACATGTGTAAAGGCTACATCTCTAACGTGAGACGACGGCTAATGAGAAAAGGAATATTGGCACAAAATAAATAATGGCAACAATGGACCGATCTGTAACGACTTTCAATCTCGTTATGTTCTTCTACTATTTCTATTCAGATGAGAGTGACATTTTATGAATAAGTTGTCAGATATGAGACTGATTATGATTATCAACACTTTTTATTTCATTTATATAATTTGTTATGGTGAGAGAGTTGGATTTATCTCAAAGTTATTTTGGTAATCAGAGAATATTTCATGTCTGGATGTATTACTTTAAAGTGAATCATATAAATACAGTAAATAATATATATATATTAATAATAATTAATATGTTTTTTGTATATATTGTATATTGTTTGTATTGTAACTTTAAAAAATCTGCCACTGTCAGGCATGCACTGAGGTGTGAAAGTGTGAAGGATTTAAATTTCTGTCAAACTCTTTTTTTTTTTTTTTTNTTTTTTTTTTTTTTTGTTTTCCTTTCAGTCACTATAGATGCTCCACGGAGAGAAGTGAAAGTGAAACTGTGCCCCGTTATCCCCATTTATAATGCAGTGGAAATCACACAAACACACAGAATTCCTGTTAACAGCCCCTCCCTCTCCTAAAGGGAAGGTTTGTGCCATTATTCCTGTTTATATGATTGTGTTGAGATTACAAAAAACAGATACAGATGAGGGATAGTCAGATTAGCTATCTTTAATGGTTAGCATGCTAACCTGCTAAACAAACATTCTTTGAATTGTTTCATATAAAAATCTACATGCTTTTTAGAGCATCCGTTCTCTGTCTGGATGAAGTTCTGCTGCTCTGAAACACTGCAGCCTGGATCCTGAGGAAAACCCGAACATCTGGAACACATCACTGCAGTCTGAGCCTCCCTTCATCAGCTTCCTGTTCATGGCAGGGCAGACTGTAAAATGCTCCTTCTTACATGTAAAATACTACATGGTCTGTCTCCTCCATACTTAATATAGCCACACATATCCCTCCTCCTACTTTAACATCCCATTATGCAGCTATTGCAACATCTGAAGGAAACGAAGCCTCTTATTTCCTCTGCAATAAACTCCCAGCACCAAAAAGCCAACTGTCTTGCAATGTTTAAATCTCCATTATAAAACCATATTTTTACTATATGATGATGGTGCATATTCCTACAGTAAATTTCTATTGTGATGAAACCGGCTGTCGTGCAGAAAGTGATTAGCCGGCCTGGTCTGATCACGCCGCAGGCTGTGAGGCGTGCAGGCAGCGAAGAGAGCGGATGTCTCTGCCCGACAAACGCTGCTTATCATGTGAAGGCAGCATCAGGCTTAATGAGACTTCGCTCAGCCTGAAGGCCAGTTTACACTTTATGTGTGCGAGAGTCTGCGTGATGGACATTTCATCAGCTGCTTACATCACAGCGTGAAGGCACAGACCTCCGTGCTGACCTCTGTGCTAACCTCTGTGCTGACCTCCATGCTGACCTTCATACTGACCTCCATGCTGACCTTCATGCTGGCCTCCATGCTGACCTCTGTGCTGACCTCCGTGCTGACCTCGTGCTCGCCTCCATGCTGACCTCTGTGATGACCTCCGTGCTGACCTCGTGCTGGCCTCCATGCTGACCTCTGTGCTGACGTCTGTGCTGACCTCTGTGCTGACCTTGTGCTGACCTCCATGCTGACCTCTGTGCTGACCTCGTGCTGACCTCCATGCTGACCTTCGTGCTGACCTCTGTGCTGACCTTCGTGCTGACCTCTGTGCTTCCTTCCATGCTGACCTTCGTACTGACCTTCGTGTTGACCTCCGTGCTGACCTTCATGCTGACCTCTGTGCTGATCTTCATGCTGACCTCTGTGCTGATCTTCATGCTGACCTCTGTGCTGATCTTCATTCTGACCTCTGTGCTACCTTCCATGCTGACCTCCGTGTTGACCTTCGTTCTGACCTCCATGCTGACCTTCATGCTGATCTCCGTGCTGACCTCCATGTACTACAGTTATTTGTGACTATGCCAATTTTTACACTTCTTTCAGTGTAAAAGACTGTGCTGACTGTGCATACGCTAGAAAAAAAACAACATGGACGCTGTGTTTGAAGAGAGGAAGAGAGGAAAGCATAGAAGTATCTACGAGACTGATTTGAAAAGGCACAGCCGGCAGGGAATGTGTGTTTTCCCCTGGTTGAAACCGGGTTCCCCTGGTTTCGGTCCTGAGCGTCTCTCTGCTACATGAAACATTAAAGGACCATACCGTCCATTTTGCATATTTGAGCCTAATGTAGTCATTTCATACACGTTACATTACTGACAATCATTTCCCAAATCGTACGACTGGGACAAAACTGGAATACTGGAACGAATTAAAAATGTTTTTCCTACCCTCCAGACCACCATTGGTTTCAGTTCATTCTGTTACGCTATTAAAATCACTTGTTGATACTTGAAACATTCTTGGGATAGGTAATCTATCATCACCAACAAGACGTATATTCAGGTTTTTTTTTTTAGAAGTTTTGTAATTTTAGCGTTTAAGTGCAATAAAAAGCTCAGAGTGAATGTATGTCTCCACCGCGGAATATAGTCCCAAAAGAAGAAATGCGCTGATGAAAAAATTTAAATGACCATTACTTCATAAGGCAGCGTAACTATTAGCAGGAGAAACAATGGATTTTTAAGGTGGATGTATTGTTTGAATATTTGATTTTGAAAGATTAAGAGATTTTGCAAAATATCAGGAAAGCTGAAATACGGTTTTATCCTATTAGAAAAGGTGAGTGAAGTTGGCTCAGCCACATTCTTGAAATAATGAAAAAGTAGTGTCATTCTTTAGTGCTACGTTTGTGCTGATTTGTGCTGAAAAAATTATTATTTGTGCTGCCTCNAGTGTCATTCTTTAGTGCTACGTTTGTGCTGATTTGTGCTGAAAAAATTATTATTTGTGCTGCCTCTGTTTTTAAGATATTAACAATTATAATAAAGGTCATCCTGAGGTCAACCAGCTCAGCCACTTTGTCTGATTCTAACCAACTGGATAGGCAGGCTCTGTCAGGGTGCTGAGCCTGGCTGAGTCCATCCTACCAGGCTGTGACGTTACCAGTCCTTACCATGTCCTAGCCTGCAATATCTGATGTGTACCCAGCTGACTCCTCCCTTTAGACATGCTGGCTCCTCCCCTCAGATGTGCTGGTTAGTGATCAATACATTTATTGATTAAAAACACTCAGCTGATCAGTTTATTTAAATGGAGAGTTTTGATCTAATCTCACACATTTAGTGGCACTGAGCCTCTGTGCTTTTCATCTCTCTCTCTCTCTCTCTCACTCACACACACACACACACACACACNCACACACACACACACCTCCCATGCACCAGACTCCATTAATGTGTGGGTACTGCTGCAGCGTTCTGCTTTGCTGCTTTAACGTGTCAAGTTTCTCTGTAGCAGCAGATGAATCAGGATAAATCATGACTCTTAAACATGAAGCAGCTCACTAACACACTGATCTTCATGTTTTCTGAAACACACCTTAAATAACAGCACAAAAGCTTTATGAATGAGCTTCAGCTATCATGGCACTTATTTAGCCTGAAGATACCCTGATATTTTTTAATGAATTCCCCCCATTGTATCTTGTATAGTTCAGTGAGACTGGAGGAAGTATGCCAGATAAGAACTTATCTGACCTCAGCATGCCGTGGTATTAATAGAGACGTTAAACGTTGACACAGAAAGCAAAGAAGACAGCAGGCGGCAGAACCGCTAAATGATAATGTGCCCTTTGACTGCTCCCAGTCTCACTTCATGTTCCTGTCACACTGTGGACTCCTTTGCTGTTTGTGAGATCAGTCATGAGGATGCTGTCTCATTTACAGCGTGACTCACTGAGAGAGAGAGAGAGTGATCAGAGTGGCAGGAGAGTGAAGAGAGTATTTGTCTCTCTTTAAGCTTTCCCCATATCGTCTCCTCACCTCTCCTTTTTCTTCCTCTCCCCTCATTTTCCTCTCATTATTTTCCTCTCTTCTTGCTCCTTCTATTTCATCACTTCCTGTCTTTCCCAACCTTTTCCTCCATCTCTCCGCTCTTCTTACTTACCTATCACCTCTTCCATTTCTTCTTTTATTTCATTACTTCACGTCTCCCTCTATCATCTGAAGCAAGCCGACTCCATTGCTCTTGCTTGTGTGTGCGTGCATGCATGCAGGCGTAAGCGTGTATGTGTGTGCATAGTGCTGACACCAGTAAAATCACAATGAATGCAGATTGGTCACAGTGGCTTCCATTCCTCTGCCTGCATGGTGTGTTTTGAACAATGGGCTGCAGCCATCCTGCTGTTCCTCTGCAGCTCAACCTTGAACTGCAACACCAAGCCACTGCTTTACGTTGCCAAAAACCAGTATGAGATCAATCAGAGCACGTGCTCCTAATTCCAGTTGTTGGTGAAGTAGCTGAGCTCCATGATGGCTGTTCTGTACATTCACAGATTGGGTAGATGCTGGGATGTTGGTTCTTTTCAAAACACTAGTTGGTAAAAAAAAATTTGGTTGTGGTTTGTTGGACGGTTTCAGTTTAAGACAGCAGAATTATAGTCAGAAATAATCAGTTTGATTTTATAATTATGTACACACACACTACAAAGACGGTCACTTTTTTTTATGGGGTGGAGTGACATGTTTTTGTGGTAAACTAAGACAAAGCATCAAACAGAAAAAATGTTTTGAGCCTTAAACCTGCTGCTAACATGGAGTGTTAACACTCCACTAGCTAATGTGCTAATGTACATTAGCTAATGTTAGTCACATTAGCTAGTGGACTGTTAACACTCCACTAGCTAACGTTAGCAGCAGGTTTAAGCTAAAATTTTAAAATTTGTTTTAGCTTAAACCTGCTGCTAACATTAGCTAGTGGAGTGTTTTAGCGTACACCTGCTGTTAATGTTAGCCAGTGGAGTGTTTTAGCTTACATCTGTTGCTAACGCTAGCTAGTGGAGTGTTTTGGCTTACACCTGCTGTTAACATTAGCTAGTGGGGTATTTTAGCTTAAACCTGCTGTTAACATTTGGAGTGTTTTAGCGAGTCTGTGACTAACATTAGCTAGTAGAGTGTTTTAGTTTAAACCTGATGCTAACATTAACTAGTGGAGTACTTTAGCTTCAACCTGCTGCTAGTGGGGTATTTTAGCTTAAACCTGCTGTTAACATTTGCTAGTGGAGTGTTTTAGTTTAAACCTGATGGTAACATCAGCTAGTGGAGTGTTTTAGGTTAAACCTGCTACTAACATTAGCTAGTGGAGTATTTTAGCTTAGCCTTTTGCTAATATTAGCTAGAGCAGTGTCTTAGCTGAAACTTGCTGCTGATATTAGCTAGTGGAGTGTTTGAGCTTACACCTGCTGCTAACATTAGCTAGTGGAGTGTTTTAGCTTAAACCTGCTGCTAATGTTAGCTAGTGGAGTTTTTTTTTTAGCTTACACCTGCTGCTAACATTTTTTTTTAGCTTACACCTGAACCAGAACAGTAGTTTTTGGGGCACTGTATTGAAAGTTGCTCGACGTAGACACACTGAGAAAAGACTGAATTTATCTTTTTCACATAAACCCAGTGACGTTTTCTCTTATGATTTACAGTTTAGAAACTTTTACATTTTAAAATAAAACAGTTCACCACATCATCTTTATTTGGACTTGGGAGAAAATTTCCTGTTGACATCTGCACCCTGTCTGTCTTGTGATTTGCTGTTTTTAGACATTTCGATTGGTTTTTCATGATCTATTTTATAACTCTATTTATCCAGGTTACCCTGATGCTTTAATAGGATCTTCTCTGATGTTCCACCAGAGGGCTACCTGGTTGGCTCAGGTGCTCCTCTGGTCCCTTCTGAGATTTGATCTGGGCACTGAACAGCGGCAGAGCTTCTTTTAATCTCCCTCTTCTTTCCTGATTCTCTGTGATGATCTCTGCTAAGAGTCAGACAACAGTGATGTTACCATAGAGATAAACAACAAAAACAAGCTAACAATGACATAACCTCATTTTAGCATATAAATGTGAGTGTGTGTTTGGGAATAAAGAACAGAAACATTGAATAGGAGAGTGAAATGTAATAAGCTTTGTTTTGTCTGGCATCAGGAGTTTCCTGTAAATTGCTGATTGTTTTTAAGCTCCTGCCCACTGCTTTGTGTTGGCTGCTTGTTTGTCATTATTTATAGCCTTTATATTGTATGTAAAGCAGAATGAACATTTCAAAGTGAAAATCTATTTTATTATCAAGTCATCCTCCATAGGCTGCAAAGATGCTGTAAAAAGTTTTCTCATTAGCGCTTAACACGATAAGACACATTTTGGTGGAATAAAACCTTTTAAGAAGTTACCTATGTTTGTAAATTCTGAATCTAATACAACTTATTAAAATGAAAATATAAATTATTTTGGGATATCTTGCAATGATTACCAGCTGGCTGGTCCTTAAAGGACCATACCGGTAGTTTTTCCTATTTGAGACCCATCAAAATAATCAGCATACAAATTACATTATTGCCTACCATTTTTCAATATATAAAACTGGAGTGGTAAATTTTTGAATTGCTCTTCCTACCTTCCACACTGCCATTGGTTTCAGTTCATTCCAGTATGCTATAAAAATCAACTTGTAGACNTTCCTACCTTCCACACTGCCATTGGTTTCAGTTCATTCCAGTATGCTATAAAAATCAACTTGTAGACTTGAAACGTGCATTAAATTGATAATCCATCACAGCAAAACACATGCCATTATTATTTTTTGTCAAAGTTACTTAATTTAACTGATACAACATGGAGCTACACTGAAGAAAATGCATATCTCCTCCAGGGAATCTAGTCCCAGGAGAAAACCGATTTTACAGAGAAATTAAAACAACCGTAACTTCTACATTCAGATGTATGTGTTAGCCTGAACATTTGATTTTGAAGATTAGGGGATTTGGCAAAATAACAAAAAAACTAACCATTTTACATTTTGGAAAATGCTTGGCAGTAATGTATCATTTATGACTGTAGTATTTTTTGGGCTCAAACATGCAAAACCATCGGTATGGTCCTTTAAACAGGGCACACTAAAATGCTGAGGCCGTTTACATTACATGAGTGGTCCGTGGTCAGGTCAGATCAGGTCAGGAGCATGCGCTGGGCTGCATGTTGCTGCATCCACCATGCACTAGAAACGCCTCAGGTCCCGGTTGACAACATCCTGGCAGACACACTGTCCATCAGTGGCAGGCCATGTATTTTACACTTACACCTTCAGAGCTATCTTCCTGCAATTAAACCACCTTCTAATAACCTCACCATGACACTAGGGCTATAGGCTGTTATTCAACATAACCACCCCATATTCACAGTGACAGAACATTGTTACGCATTATGACAGGATGCTGCATCACAAATAGACACCACAAATCAGTGTCATTACCAAAGAAACAAGAACAAACAACAACCATCACATTTCCTCATACGACCAGCAAGTAAGCAAAAATGCTGTAAAACACAAATAACACAATCAGATTCAACAGGCTTCTCCACAGATTCCAGCCACATAAAAATCCATCAGACTTACCAAAGCTGCTCATCATCTGAAGACAAAGTCCATCCTCCTTTCTGTCTTTATAAAGAGTTTAATGACACGGCTGTACAGTACATCAGTGCATTTCAGTTCCAAAATGTGAAAAAAAGTGATGTCAGTTAATCCATTTCTTCTCCTCCTTCAGCCATTGTGCTAAAAAAAACAACAGGACTAAGTAAAAATCTAAACAAAAAATCTAAAGCACTACATCTAAAAATCTAAACATCAAGAAAGAAAGTTTAAATAAACATTAATGCTACGTTACGTGCTAGCTAGGTTTACTTGAGTTAGCTAAGCTAACCAGCCCCCTTCTTCTTCTGATGAATTTCTGGCAGGCTGTTTCGCTGTTAGCATAATGCTGTACTCTGATGACGTAGGCCAAGGCCAGCTAGAAGGCCCTGATGTGTAAAAGAATACGCCCAACATGGCACACTCAAAATCTGATTGGTTAGACTATATGACAATCAACAACATCGTCCCATTTGCTTGAATAGCAGAGGGGATTCATTGGAGATTCTGAAGGCCTCAGGCTAGATTTTTTTTACCCGGAGACAGCACAGGTGGAAAATCTGATTGGATAAAAGCTCTAATTTATATGAGCTGCACTGGAAGCAGCGCAACTGAGGGAGAGAGTACCTTAGCAATGAAATGACGTTAATAACAAAACTAATGGGAACGAACTTTGTAAAATACATATAGCATTAATTAAAATATATAATAAATTATAAAAACATAATTTGATGATTCTGACAATCTCTAGGCCAGCAGAGAAGGCCTTGCTGGCCCTGACTGCCTGCCACTGCTGTCCATCCCCATCTCACGGAGGCACCCACCCATTTGCCACAGCCAGGTGTTACATGGGCATCTTCTTGGCCTGGTCCAGCCACTGGGGTCCTCAGCAATGAGGCATCTGAGTGCTGGATCGTCCTCGGAGAAATGCGCCACATGGCCGTGATGTTGTAACTGGTGCTCTGTCACAATGGGGACATACAGCAAACTCAAGTCCATGCCACAGATAAGAAATGGAGCTGCCAGTACTAGATTCTTTAGACAAAGGGAGAATACCTACTTGAACAAAGGAATCAGAAGCACCAGTGTCTCTCAGAATCCTTACAGGCACCTTTACATCACTTCCCACAAGGGAGACATAACCTGAGGAAATAAAGGGCAGGTAAGACTCCAAACTAACAGAGCGATCCTTTAACTGTGATTCTGAGACGGAGGCCTCAGAAGCGGACAGCTGCTGCACAGGAACAGTTAAATCAACCCCTTTCAAGTGGACACTGTTACCTCCAGCATTCTTAGATTTTAACAAGAGACAGTCAGCTTTCCAATGTCCCTGTTTATGACAATACTTACAGAAGCTATCCGAATCAAACTGTCATGTTGAGAAAGAGAGTCTGAATTGGCTAAAGCAACTGTCCTTGCTGAATCTCAGCTCTCTACTCTTATGTGTCAAAACATAATCATCCACAGGTGCTGCAGCTTCAGTGGCTGTTTTTCTTTCTGCTCACAGATGTATGTTGCAACACGTTCAGGTACAGAGTCTTTAAATTGCTCTTAAACAATCAGTTCACACAATTCGTCAAAGTCAGTGATGCCTGCTGCAGAATAACAATGAGTGAAATGAGTTGTTAAATCACACACAAACTCACGGTGAGTTTGTGTTGTTCCTCTTCTCCAGGTCCTAAACTGCTGCCGGTAGGCCTCTGGAACCAGCTCGTAGGCTTTCAACACCTGAGTTTCTATGCTGATCAGCATTGATGGGCGGGGTTAGGGGTGTGGCCATGGTGATGTCACACTGAAGTATTAAAAAGACTTCCTGAAAGGAGACATGCATGTATTCTCCACAGGAGGAGACATTTGGAGGAGGAAAACAAAGCTCCTAAACTCATTTCCTCCAGGTTTGGGACAGTGGAGGAGACAACTTTGTTTCTAGGTCGGAGAGGAAAGGAGGAGACATTTTAGTGAATTTGGGACACACCTCAGATGTTTCTGCTTCAGGTGGAGAAACTAATTTGTTGTGTGTCCACCTTTACCTGTTAGCGGTTAGCTTGTAGCTGAAGCATTTCAAACAACAGGAAATAATTCATCAGTTGAGCTGCTACTTTCAGACATTGATGGTTTAGTTTCTTCTTCTTCTTTATGTTATGAAAATGCAAATGCATCAACAAACATCCTCACACTTTATCAGTATGACAGATTTTCATTGTAAAAGGTTTTATACAATAAAAATCTGTCATATTGATAATGCATGAGGGCATTTGTCCTCACACATGCTATCATGAACAATGTGGCACAGCCTTGGAAAACATTTAATTATGGGTAATTATGTGTTTTTTCTTCCACAGCAGCATTTAAACAAACACAAAGAACTCACACCATGATGGCCATGCGTCACAGTGATAATCACCAGGTTCAGACGTGCACGGTGAGGCTTCACGCTGCCCCAACAGCTTTCCAGCTGTTGGGGCAGCGTGTTGGGGCAGCCCCACGGGAAAGCTTTTTCATCCTGTCATGGAGTCATGAGACTTTAACAGCGTCAGCGAGACGATAATCAGCATGTCATGCTGCTCAGTGGGCATGTCTCACAATCAGTAAAGAATCCCCCCATGGTCGGGTTTAGGGTGCCAGCGTTACTATTTTGGCTGTATTGACGAGTCATGACTAATATCTGTTTTTCAACAAAAATCCAACACTTGTCTCCATGTCACAGTGAGCCACCATGTACGTGATTCTGATCACGCTGTTTGGCATGTTTGTGATTCTGACCATGCTATTTGGCATGTGTGTAATTCTGATCACATTGTTTGGCATGTATGTGGTTCTGATCATGCTGTTTGGCATGTATGTGATTCTGATCATGCTGCTGGCATGTATGTGATTCTGATCACACTGTTTGACGTGTACGTGGTTTTGATCATGCTGTTTTGTGTGTAGGTGGTTCTGATCACATTGTTGGGCATGTATGTTCTGATCATGCTATTTGGCTTGTACATGGTTCTGATCATATTGTTTGGTATGTACGTGGTTTTGATTATGCTGTTTGGCGTGTTGTGGTTCTGATCACACTGTTTGGCGTGTACGTGTGTTCTGATTACGTGTTTGGCATGTAAATGGTTCTGATTATGCTGTTTGGAATGTATGTGGTTCTGATCATGTTATTTGGCGTGTACGTGGTTCTGATCAAGGTTCTGATCACGTTGTTTGGTGTGTACGTGGTTGTGATCATGCTGTTTGGCGTGTATATGGTTCTTATCATGCTGTTTGGCGTGTACGTGGATCATATTGTTTGGCGTGTATGTGGTTCTGATCATATTGTTTGGCATGTATGTGGTTCTGATCATATTGTTTGGTGTGTATGTGGTTCTGATTATATTGTTTGGCATGTACGTGGTTCTGATCACGCTGTTTGGCATGTAGGCTCGTGTACCTGCCACTTCTGTGCGTTTCTGTGGAACTCTTCAGTCTCTCTCCTCTCTTCCACCCCTCATATTTTGTGTAGGGACAGCTGTCAGAAGGCCAGCAGGTTATTATCTTGATATGAGATACACCATGTCGGCCTTGAATCCTCGAGTCTCTCTCGCTCTCCCTCTCTCCCTCCAGGTAATAGGTGTATTGATCGTTGGCCACCTCTGTTGCCGGGTGACAGACGCACCTGAGGGGATTAAGTGGTCATTCTGCATTATTGGCATCTGTGCCCTTTTTATATCCCACATGTATGTTTATGTGTGTCTGTGCTCATATGTTTACTGTACGTGCATATGTAGAGATGCTGATGAATTTATGTGCGTATGTATTATGTGTGTGTGTGTGTGTGTGTGTGTGTGTGTGTGCGCGCGCACATCATAGATGCTTGAGATTTTATTCTGTTTCTAACTAATTGGGGTATTTTCACTCTGGCTGCAGTGATGGCTGATGACTCTGTGATTGATCAGACACCAACTGAAATTGGACCATTTCCATCCTACATAATGAGAATTGGACGCTTACCTCAGCTCTGAACGTCTAAACCAATTTAGAGAAGCTGAAAATGAGAGCTGTTTGCATCAGCTGTGAGCCGTCGTCTCCACTGGGAGCTCTCTACTGCATCGGCTTATTTTTTTGTCTCCTTGTTTACGGTAAACAGACATGCTGATGACAGCGCTGAGGGCTGAGTGTGCGCTCAGAGCGCTGGGCTTCTAAAGTCCAAAACTGATTCAACTTGAACCAAACAGTGTGTTGCTTCAAAGAGGTTTTGGGTGTTTGGCAAAATAGCAACAGCAGCAGCAGCAGCAGTGGAATCAGCAGCAACAGCAGTGGAAACAGCCGCAGCAGCAGCAACAGTGGAAGCAGCAGCAGCAGTAGCAGCAGTAGCAGCAGCAGCAGCAGCAGCAGTGGAAGCAGCAGTAGAAGCAGTAGCAGCAACAGCAACAGTGGAAGCAGCAGAAGTGGAAACAGCAGCAGCAGCAGTAATGGAATCAGCAGCAACAGCAGTGGAAACAGCAGCAGCAGCAATGGAAGCAGCAGCAACAGTGGAAGCAGCAGCAGCAGTAGCAGCAGCAACAGCAGTGGAAGCAGCAGTAGAAGCAGTAGCAGCAGCAGCAGTAGAAGCAGCAGCAGTAGCAGCAGCAACAGCAACAGTCGAAGCAGCAGAAGTGGAATCAGCAGCAACAGCAGCAATGGAAGCAGCAGCAGCAGCAGTGGAAACAGCAGCAGCAGCAGCAATGGAAGCAGCAGCAGCAGTGGAAGCAGCAGCAGCAGCAGTAGCAGCAGCAGTAGCATCAACAGCAGCAGCAGTGGAAGTAACAGCAGCAGCAGAGGTAGCAGCAGCGGAAGTGGCTGCTGTGCATGAGGTGAAATGTAGANAGAGGTAGCAGCAGCAGCAGCAGCAGCGGAAGTGGCTGCTGTGCATGAGGTGAAATGTAGAAACAGGCTCTTAGTGTGATACAGTTTCTGTGCCTTCACTCTAAAATATTATATGTTGAAAATTTACTCAAATTTTGGGTAAGGCTCTGTTTTACACAACTTGTCAATATTGAATCAAATTGTATTGGAAGAATAAAGCTGTTTTACACAGTTTTGAGTCATTTTAATTAACACATTACGTGTATTTGTTCATGGCACTCAACATGTGTGTCCTGGTCAGCTCAACACATTTTGTGGGTATCAACGTGTCAGCTGTTTGATCCAACTGAAACTCTGTGATGCAGCTTTGATGACAGTTCCTGCAAACCACTGTGATTGTCCAATGTAAACAACATTGCTAACTAGCAATATGCTATCTGATATGAAAAAAAATTGTATTTTAGTTCTTTTGACTGCGATGCAAGGCTTTCGAAGTTTACGGACGATTTGGCATGGTGTTCTGGTTTTATCTGAGTTTGGTACTTTGGTCTAATGATTTCACTAATTAATGCTACTGTTAACACAGCTAGTGGGTTATTTTCAGTGGAGGATGATAACAATCGCAAATTACTTGATGGATTGGATGAATAAGTAACTGTACTTCATCAAACTGTCTCCATAACATACAATCACTACAAAATACATACACAGACCAGACCTAATTCATTTACTCCATGATGTCTATTTTCAGGCTGTGTACAAAGCGCATATTCAGTTGCTGTTAGGTCTTTAGAGTATGGCAAGAAATTGAGGGACAGACACCACTTAAAGGACCATACCATCCATTTTGCATGTTTGAGCCTAACATATTCAATTTTCATACATGTTACGTTACTGACAATCATTTCCCAAAGGATAAAACCATATTTCAGTTTTCCTGATATTTTGCAAAATCTCTTAATCTTTCAAAATCAAATATTCAAGTGATACACCCACCTTAAAAATCCATGTTTCTCCTGCTAATAGTTACGCAGCCTTATGAAGTCACGGTCCTTTAAATTTTTCATAAACGCAGATCTTCTTTTGGGACTATATTCCCCAGTGGAGACATACATTCACTCCATGCTTTTTATTGAGCTTAAACACTAAAATTACATAACTTCTAAAAACAAAAACCTGAATACACGTCTTGTTGGTGATGATGGATTACCTATCCCAAGAACGTTTTAAGTATTAACAAGTTGATTTTTAATAGCATACCAGAATGAACTGAAACCAATGTGGTCTGGAAGGTAGGAAAAACATTTTTAATTCACTGTTCCAGCGCTTTGGGAAATGATTGTCATTACATGTGACGACAATCATTGTGACAATCATAGGTTATGTGTATGAAAATTGAATATATTAGGCTCAAACATGCAAAATGGCCAGTATGGTCCTTTAACCNATGTGTATGAAAATTGAATATATTAGGCTCAAACATGCAAAATGGCCAGTATGGTCCTTTAACCCTAAATGAGGCAACAGAGACCATTTCTGTGTCAAGTTTGGTGAGTTTAGGTGGACATACATGATGTTAGCTGGTTCTGATTTGGAGAAGTTGTTCATTTAATGCCAAAGGTTGACATAAACATTGTATTGGCTTCTGTAAAAATTGTAAATGTGAAATATTTTAATGATCACCATTATGCATATGCTGTGGAAAAAACTGAAGAGCACAGACTTGTGAAAATTCAGATTGCAGACTCCTTGATTTTCAGAATATTTTTTGGGGGGATCGGATTTACATCAACCCAAGATACAAAGTTCTGTCATAAGAGAAATGATAGAAGATGCTGTATGTTTAATGTGTATTGTTGTGTATTGTTTAATGAAATGGAAAGAAGAAATTAAAATGTTGTGTAATATTGAAGTGTTTTATTACTGTTTGAATTGTCTGTGTTAAAACATGAAATTAGATAAAAGTGTTTAAAATATAGTTTCTTATTAGCTTGAGTTAATTTTGTGTTAAATAATAACACAACACTGTGTTGGGTTTAAGGTGTGGTTTTTAACACAATCTGTGTATTCAAATCTTTGTGTTAACCTTCCTGACACACTTCCAGTGTTGTTATTAACACAGTGGTTACGTGAAAATTAACACGTTGTGCGTTGTCCCAAAACACACTCACTGATGTGTAAGAATTTGACTCAGGTTGTGTCAGTTTTACCACGTTCTTTCTAAGCGTGTTGGATTATCTGGTGCACTTTCTGCATTTACAACCCAACCTCATGTCCAAGGAACTCTGAGCTCAACAGCAATCAGAGTCACGGGACACTTCATCATTCATCATCAAATATAACAACGGTGGAGGAAACATATCTGTCCCACTCATGGTGTCTGTTTGTGTCCTGCTTGTCTCCTCCCTTCCTGTGCCTCACTCTACCAGGTAGGAATGAAGGAGAGGTGGTGAGAGTTTGTTAGCCATGGAGTCTCTGAGTACAATCTGTAAAATACAGATTCCATGTTGTAGACATTTAAATTCTAAGTTCTAGACGTGTGTGCAGGTGTGCAGGTTAGTGATTAGAGCTTTATACACACACACATATATAAATATATATACAGTATATTATAGCTGTATACCTGTGAGGACAACCGCAAAGCAAATCTAAGGCTGGATTTACACTACAAGTCTTGATGCCAAATTCCGATTTTCTGTCTATATCCGATTTTTTGTTCAGCATATTTACATTTTCTTTTTTAAGCGGCTCATATCTGATACCTGTATTTACACCACTTTTACTTGTAGCAGCAGGATGCAGTTGTGCATGCGCACATTTCTGAGACGGATGTAAACGTAACACTTCAGTGGATGAGAGAAAATAAAAATATAATCAGCAGGTTATAAATTTTAACATGCAGAGAGAAACATCCGATATGTTGTGTGAGTGTTTATCTCTCCATCAGGACACGTATGTTCATCTGTTAATCACAGAGGAGAAGCAGGTGGAGTTGAAGTTTTGCTGCTGTAACAGGAGCCTATTATCACACACTAACACATCTATTTGACATAAACACACATCAGCATGTCTGATATATATAGCATGTCCTCCATTTCTGTTTACAGAGAGCGTCATCATATTGATGCTGACATCATCCATATGCAGATAAGATAGAACATGACGTCGGAGTTGGAATGGGAAGGAAATTCTGATCTGTGGATTTAGACAGCAGTCACATTGGCAGATATCCGATACGTATCCGATTTATTTTATTTCCACAGACTGAAGTGGCCCAAATCAGATCTGAGAATATCTGATTCCATGTGGCTTTTTACCATTTACATCTTCAGGAAACATATCCGATAGGTGTCACCTGTGCGCAAAAAATCAGAATCAGGTCGCATGTGCGTGGTCATGTAAATCCAGCCTATGTAATACAAAACACGTCCCACAAGACGGAGCACAAACTGATGTATTCATTCGCCTTTGCAGTCAGTCAAATACAGGTTAAAGCTCTGCATGCCTGCAGTAACAGTGTGTGTGTGTGTGTGTGTGTGTGTGTGTGTGTGTGTGTGTGTGTGTGTGTGCGTGTGTGCGTGCACGCGGTAGCCATCCATGACAGTGATTAAGGAAATCCATGGGAGGTGTGATCATTGCAAAGGGGAAGAGAGGAACAATAAAGCGAGTGAGGCATCCAAGTGATGGACGCATGGCGGCTCAGTCAATGATGCGTCACGACGCGCTGAGACGCTCCAGAGATTCCGTCAGCTCAGCTTTCAGCTCGCCGGATAGAGCAACAACCGACAGAGAACGATGGTACAATCATCCCAACTCAGGGGAGCCTGAGACGTCCATACACCCTCCAGTTGATAAACTCACTCGTCAATACACAGCACGTTACTGAAAGTTCCGAGACGTTCCAGCTGAAAAAGCTGCGTCATCCACATTGACGTACGGAAACATTCCGTACATTAGTGTCCATCCTTCTTTCCTGATCCTGAATCGCTCTCTGACCAGAATTTCTCCGCAGAGGAGCACGACATGCGTACGTCACAGTTTGTTGTTTAGCCACCATTAGCTAGTTAGCGTGTGGAAAGGTAATTTAAAATGTACGTATGCTTAATCCAGCCAACTTTAGCTTAACATGACAAAGTCTGTTATGATCAAAGTCTGACGTGATCTCCTGTTTGCACCACTTTCATCTGAGGAGCTGATATAGAAAAATATGACATGGCTTCAATAAAGTAAACAAAAATCAATTAACAGGTGTTTAAAAAAAAGCTCAAAAATCATTAAAAGTGTCATTATATATTGTAAAATACATTTTACTTCAAAATAAAACACATAAAATTCACTTACCTAAACCACATGTAGTACAACATAAAACCAGAGTTTTTCCGTTTTTTAATTTACACTGTTGAAAAGCTGAAGCATAAATGTAGACTAGTTTATTACTATGTTAGTCCTTAATGTTTTACAAAAACCTCAGATCAAATAGAAATCAATCCTTGCTGCTGTAATTTGATGTTTTCAACAGAAATGCACCATGACAACAAAAGGCTTTTCTATGAGAAAATGTCATTAGAACAACATTCTTTTCATACTTTCAGATACTTTTTCACTTTGTTATGGCAGATTTTTCTCATTATTACACAAAACCAATGCAGGAGATCTTTTCCTGTCCACTGCCATTACCCAGTAAAACTACATCCACCCAGTAAAACCAGTCTGCTCTGCTGGGCTGCAGACTGGACTGTTCTGGTCTTTTGTAGTTCTGCTTCACCTTTGGACACTTTGGTTGTTTTTTTTTTTTTTTNTTTTTTTTTTTTTTGGTTTGTTTTTTTTCCACTGATGCTTCACTTCCTGTCACTTTATTCACACAGATGTGCAATATTTTAGTTTTCTCTCCCATTAATTATTTTTAACATTTATCTCTGATGTTTGATTTTTTCTGCCATGGTTTCCATTGTAAATAATCTGTAAATGCTGTTGAATTCTATTTTCTCTACTCTGTTTTTTATTTTTATTTAGCTTATATCTCTATTGTTATTTTTTAAACCAGTATATTTTCAATACTTCTTGAACTTTTTGTCCTCTTGTACTTGCTGCTGCGACACTTTAATTTCCTCATCGTGGGATCAATAAAGTATCTTATCTTAATGAATTACCTTGTTAAAACAGGAAGCTTTTCTTGTTGTAACATGATAAGTTGCTCTGTGGAGGGGAAATGTTTTCACGGATCCACTGTGGACTTCAGACCAATCGACTGTGTTCCATCAGCAGAAGTTCATCATTTCATTTCCAGACATAAAACTTCATCAAATCATGTCAACAAATCATTTTCAATTTCTCCAACCTTTAGCTTTGACATACTTCTTGTTATACCAACTTACAGAAGTTTGTTCTTGTAACAACATACCAATTTATGTTGTTATAACCAGAAATATTTCTTGTTTTAGCGAGGTAATTTTCTGTACTTTTGTAACACAAAACATTTCTTATTTTAACAACACGTTATGTTTTGTGTAATAACAAGAAAAATGTCATTATAACACAAAAGTATCATGAAAAGGCTGTCGTTCTAAGGAGAAACTCAGCAGCTTTGTTGTTCAGAACTTGTACAAATACCTTGTGAACACACTTTTAAATTAAAAAAGTACACCTATTTAGACTGACAATAAAAATACAAGTTCAGTCAGGATGTCGGGGAAATAGCTGAAATAGCTGTAACGTTAGTGCGAGATATTTTCCTGTAGCGACATCTACAACTGTAAATGTTTTAAAACCCTGCTGATATCAGCAGATGTGGGTTCCATCCACAGCACAAAAATAAAAACAACTTATCGACTGACTGGACGTGACGTCACGAACAGCGTGTCATAGCTGGCACGTGAGGCTATTTAGGTTGGTACACAGAGGAGAATTACAATGAAGCAGAGGAGAAAAAAATTACAATAAAATTATTATTTTATTGTATTTTATTTAACACTAAACAAGAAATATAGCACCTATAAATGTTCTTACATAAAAAGTTTAACAAATAACTTTTAATATTACATTTAAATCCTGCGATAGACTGGCGATCTGTCCAGGGTGTACCCCATCCTATGACCGCTGGGATAGGCTCCACCCCCTCGTGACCCTTAACAGGACAAACGGGTNCCCCATCCTATGACCGCTGGGATAGGCTCCACCCCCTCGTGACCCTTAACAGGACAAACGGGTTTACAAAATGGATGGATGGATTACTTAAATGATGAAGTTACAAGTGCACAAATGCGTCACCACGAAAGCAGCCTATGCACTTGGAAGTTCAGTCAGTGTCAGCTAGCTAGCGTAGCATTCAGCAATGTTACTATGGCCAGCAAACGAAGTTCAAGTTGTTCTTTCCAACTTAGTTGGAACAAAGGAGTATGGATTTATTGATGATGACAACATGATGACAGCATGATGACAACATGACGACAACATGATGACAATATGACAGCATGACAGCATGATGACAACATCATGACAACATGAGAACAACATGATGACAATATGACAGCATGATGACAACATGATGACAACATGATGACAACATGACAACAACATGATCACAATATGACAGCAAGATGACAACATGATGACAACATCACGGCATGACAGCAACATGATGACAATATGANATATGACAGCAAGATGACAACATGATGACAACATCACGGCATGACAGCAACATGATGACAATATGACAGCATGATGACAACATGATTACAACATGACGACAACATTACGGCATGACAGCAACATGACAATATGACAGCATGTTGACAGCATGACAACATGATGACAATAT
>VXCM01004175.1:8388-36677 GCA_014773175.1 Lucifuga dentata
GGGGGGGGGGGGGGGGGGGGGCACTGTAGTTTCAGTGTGGTAAATGTTAAAGGTGCATTCCTGATTTTAGCTCCTCCCAGATCCCAACATTAGCTCAGTGTTGTTTTGAAACTCCACAATGCACAATTAAGCTTTTGTCTTATTTATTGAGTATGTGCAGGACATATATTTGTAGCTTTGTCTAATTTATTAATTCAAGATGAAATCTCAAATAAGTGTGGCCCATGGTCATATACTGAATGCTTCTTCTTTCAGGACTTGTTTTGGGCATTAAAGTATTGATTTACTTATGCAACTGGACTGCTTTAAACCTGTGTTAGCTGAATTTTTTTATATACTAACATTGGTTCAAATGCCTGTGTGATAGAGTCACTAATAATGGCAAAGCCACAAAGAATTATCACCCAACTCAAGCAGCTATACAGAGATTTCTGTCTGATTTAGCTGAGTTGCCTCTCAATGATTTTCACCAACCTATGATACAAAACCACTGTCAGCCATTTTCTGCAAACAAGCTCTGATAGAGAGCTACTCTGCCAGTTCAGCAACAAATAATTGACAAAGTTAAGAGGTGGCTGGTAAAGAACCGTCTAGCAGCTAATGACAAGATATGTTTCTCAGGAGTTGGTGGAGACTAAAACAACCAAAAGCTAAGTGTATACTGAACTTACATTCATGAGTTGGACAGAATTTCAGTGGGTAGATAATGTTGCTGTAAGTCTGTTGGATTTGTAAGTTGGTAAGTGTTTGCTAATATCTTAGGCACAGTAAGTTAATAAGCTGGCAATGAGTCAGGGCTGTGTGGCATCATATGTGTATGCTCTTAGTGGCCAGAAATCACTTAATGTGGCTTTAAATCAAGAAAGGGTAGTTTTGGGTTCATGGTCGAAATAATCTGATGTGAGCCGATGAGCAATGGTTCTGTACTAAGATTCTTTTGGATTGCAGATCTCTTCACTTTGTCACTTTAAATGTATTAAATCTCTTCTCAATAGGAAAAAATGCCTTCAGGGTTGGAGACGAAAGGGTGTGATGGAAGGTATGTTTGCACAGATGGAGTTGAGGCAGAAATTGGGAATAGAAACAACTGCTACAGCAGTTTCTTAAGGTGGAAGAAAACAAATGAGAGTTAGTTGTCACACTAGGACTAAAGGTAAAACAGCTGGATGAACCTTAAATTCCTGGCTACTGCCCACTAGCTTTTGGGTGTAGCAATTATTAAAGCCTGTACACCCACATACCAGTACAAGCAATACTAGAATAAGAGTTTGCATGAGCCTGCCCTACCTCACTTTTTGACCAGAGAGCCAGAAAAGAAGCCAATTAGAGGAGTGTCTCTTGCATTCATGCGGTTGATTATTCAGTGAACTCTCCTGTCACTACCTATTTATTTGCAGAGGAGAATGCAGGCAAAGTGTATGAAGAATAACCAAGGTCCAGCGGTAAGACCATGCAGTCCAGTATCCCTGCGAAAAACATTCATCTTGGACAATTCTGTGGTATGTCCAATACCAGTATTCATAGCCAAAGCAAGAAGTGGTGTGGCATTCGAACGGCCTCAGTATGCCTCAACTGATGGTTAAATTTGGGGACTGCATCCAATGAAATCTGTAACTTTCCTTCTTGGAGGAACTGGACAAGGTGTGTTGAAGTATTAAAGTACTTTCTCTCTTTCGCTCTCTTTTGTGTCCACACTTATAACCCTGTGCTACACCATGAATACCTTCAACAAGAGAAGTGAAAGTGTTTGCCATTATCCCCATTTGTATTAGCGGGGATTGCCTGTTCAAAAACGTATGTGTTTGAAATGGGCCAGACTTTATGGTTTGCGCTGCAGTCTGCCATAATTTTGTTCTGCACATCCTCGTGAGCTAGCTTTGTTTGCAGTGCCCATGGAGCGTAGCATATGCAATGCCCGGAGCATATCCTGCTGCGCGGACTACTTTTTACCAGCACAGCTCAATTCAAGAACAATTCATCCAGACAACTTTACACATGACACTGCACGTCCTTGGGTTCTGAGCAATGAACCTGCCAAATCAACTTCATACAGTGCCGGATTCTAGAGATTGTGGTGCCACAGACAGACAGAGATTTCTGCCTTTCTAGTTAGATTATTCATTACAATGCAGGATTTTCACCCACCCTGCGAGTGTGGACATTCTGCTGCTTTCTGATGTGGTGTCCAACCAGATTGGACAACCTAATTCATTAGAAACTTAAGCCTTTATAGCCTGAGCTGTGGGCCCTGGGTAGCTGAGGGTCCTGCACAGTCTGTATCTTTCTCTCTTCATCTTTGTCTCTCTGTCCCTCCTTGTCTCTCTCACTGTCTGTCTGTCTCTCCCTGGTTCGCGTGAAATTTCGAGCGCATTCACCCAACATTAACCTGAGAAGAAACATATTAGCCTGAGAGGAAAAGTCTGCCTGCCCTCTATAAACAGGGCAGTAAAATGAAACAGAAATATGCAGTGAGCAAGAAATTTCCTTTGTAAAGCTGGATAAGTCTGGTAATATTAGATGGTCTACGACTACGAGGAGGCACTTTACTGAAAATATGGAGGCTTCTGCCAGCCAATCAGATTCAGCTTGTCTTGTTGATGGCAGTGATCTACAGCATGTCTGACAAAGAGTTTTATTATTATTTACATGTTGATATTGAAAATATTTTGCAGATCACCTTCTTCAGACTGCAGCAGTTCAACAATTAGGCTGGACATCTTTGTTTTATATTTAATTACACAACTGCACGTCCTCCTGCTTCTACCCCTCCTCAGGCCAAGATTTCCAGGCATAGACTCCAACAGAGCCAGTGTACATGTGCTTCTGCTGGTTTTGTTCAAAGTCAAAAACATTTATGTTCAAATGGGGGAGTTCATAATATGTGCTTTTTCAGTAAAAAGCACCATTTATCTAAGTTGGTTCTTCTGTTCTGAGTGGCTATTCTAAAGCTGTCATCCCCACAAGCTGAAGGTGCCCCTCATGGATCTTAAACAAAACCTCTCTTGGTAGCCAAGCAGTATACATCCCAGAGGTCATATGATCAAAGGACTGCTGCACTACTTTATTGCACTCTGTTAGGGAATACTGTGGGTTCACAGAGCCAATGCATTAAGTGGACGCCACATCACAAGTCCACCAGTCTCTCTGGGGAGGTCTCATGATGTTGCTGTAGCTTCTATAGGGTAATCCTACTGTTTACCCACTGTGCCTATATCATCTACCAACATACAGTAGCAGTATGTACAGTAGCTTCTGTATGTTGCATACTCCATGCTGTCATGCTGCTTGACCATAAAAGTCTCTCAAAACCTTCCTGTGTAACAGAAGAAAAGGTTAAAAGAAACTGAATTGGTTCATCAACAGAAAGTCATGCTATGTAAATCAAAATAAAAATAAACTTTAAATCCTTAAACATGACCTGTGTGCTTTTAGTAAATAAGAACTTGGAGTGGAGTCTTTGTTATACATTGCAAACACAGGAACTTAAGAAATATTTATTCAGTGTCTATTCAGCCTTATTTTTATCTGACTATAAAGGCAGAAATCTCTCTGTCTGTCTGTCTGAGGCACCATAGCTCCAGAACCCGGCACTGTATGAAGTTGATATTCGGCAGGTTTATTGCTCAGGACCCAAAGACGTGCAGTGNAACCCGGCACTGTATGAAGTTGATATTCGGCAGGTTTATTGCTCAGGACCCAAAGACGTGCAGTGTTGTTTGGATAAGCGGTTCTCGAATTGAGCTATGCCGATAAAAAGTAGTCCGTGTGGCAGGAAACGCTCCAGGAGCAGCAGCATATGCTCCTCTCCACAGGCATTTATGGCAGGCTGCAGCGCACAATATAAAGTCTGGCCCGGTCCGAACAGGCATGTTTTCAACAAGCACTGCACTAGTAAGATAAAAGCTAAATAATCTTATCAAACTCCATCTGCAGTAGATCATTAGACTTGTTTCCACATCATTGGTCCTGATTTATTTTAGTACAGGCTTAGCAGAAATGGCAGAAGAAAAAGAGTTTGTTGTTCTGTTTTTAAGATATTAAGTCCTAAAAACAATTTAATTAAAACACACATAATGCAGTTACAAGCACCTTGAATTTCTAAGGTTTTATTGCAAATCAAAGATAACTCATTTTTTAATGCCTGACAGTGTTTTGTGGCTACATTTTTATGCTGGTTTGGCAGGTTTTTTTTTTTTTTTACTTGATAGAAAAAAAAAATCATCAGATTACAGAATAATTTGCTCATTTCTAGTCTGTTTTTTTTAATGTTTGTTTTTGTTTTTGTTTAGGATTTTTTGTTGTTTTGCAGTCTTGCATTTATAAAAAAAAAAAAAAAGAAATGTCAGTATATCCTAAAACAAATGGATGCACTCTATAAAGATGGGCCCTGAGAAAATCTTCCATAGTGGTCATATATACTCTCCTCAGCCCTGTTGTAATACATGGTTCCATTCCACCCTGTTTTTTCCATTCTCACTCCTTCCAGCAGGCTGGAATGACAAGCTGCAGCATTCTGCGCTGCAGGGAGAGAAAGAGAACAAAACTCTGTGGTGGAGGGAGTTTGTTAATGTGGCAGTTGTCTTTTCAGACTGTAACAAGAGTGAAGCTAAAGCCAAAAGGAAAAAATATATAAATAGTAGCTGAAGTTCAATTTTGATCAATTTAAGAAAATAACATAATTTTAAAAAATTACAGCATAAAGCTGTAAGTTCCCTGATAAGTAGCCACTTTCTTGAACTCTACTGAAAGAAAAATGAGGGAATGTGGGGGTGATCTAGTTAATGAAGAGTACAACAGACTAAAAAGAGAAAGTTTATGGTTCCAGAGAAATGCTGAGATGAGCAAAACATAACAGAAAAAATCTCACTCATTTTCTAATTAATTATCAAAGCACAACATTTTGGCATAAAAATATTAAATGCCTTAATGAAGCTAGACACGCAAGTGAAGAAAGGAAAATTAGAAAAAGTCAGTAAGTTCTCTTCACATTTGCAAAAAGTATATTGCAATATAATTTTATTTCTGGGAATTCGTATTGTCCACTGAACATTTACCAAAGGACCATACCAGTAATTTTGCATGTTTGAGCTCAATAAATACTCGCTGCATACACATTACATTACTGACAGCCATTTTCCAATATATAAAACCATAATTTAGCTTTCATATTATTTTGTCAAATCTCCTCATCTTTCAGAATCAATGTTTAGGTAATATATTCAGTGTTTTGCCTGCTAACACATATGTCCGAATGTAGGAGGCAAGATTATTTTTGATTTCTTGGAAAAAGCCATCTTTCCTGGGTCTAGGTGGAGACAGATTTTCTTCTGTGCAGCTCCATATTGGATCAGTTAAATTAAGTAGCCTTGACAATAAATAAGAACAACATGTGGTTTGCTGTGATGGATTTCTTATTTCGTGCATGTTTTGGGTCTCTACAGATTGATTTTAATAGCGTACTGGAATGAACTGAAACCAATGGAAAAAAAGGAAAGTGAAAAAAATTCTAAAATTCACCACTCCAGTAATATGTTTTGTCCAATTTTGAGGATTTTTATTATTGATACACATTTTAGATAAATGGATCAACTCTAACAGGAACAATTCCTCACTATGACTTGGGTGCATATTTACTTTCACTTAAGTAGAATTTTGAACGCAGGACTTATATTTGTAATTAAGTAATTGTGGTACATTTACTTTTAATTAAAATGATTTGAGTACTTCTTCCATCACTGAGACTAATAAGCAGCAGCAGCCACACATGATTGCAGCTCACATCACCCTCATCTGTTAGCGAAAGGTTATCTCTCCCCTTGCTGAGCAGAGAGCGTGATGTGTGATAGACTCTGTCAAACGCCAGTCAGCCTGTTTCTATCAACACAATAATCAATAGTGTCAGAGACATCTCCGGTATCCTCACAGCGCACAGGAACCCCTGACACCCATATTGTTATCTGAGGAGCGAGGCAGTGGTAGTGCTATATCACAACTTAACCATTATCAGTCAGCCATAGTAAGACGGTAAAGGTCGCAATGTCACACCTGCAAGACAAGCAACCAGTTACTCAACATCTCTCAGAGCACAGTCTGACACGTGAAGATTTACAAAATGAAAAAGTAACTTCAAGGTTATCGCTTTTAATTGCTACAGGAAATCACAGGGTTTGTTCTTCGTTTGAAATAAATGAAAGACTTCTCATTTTTGTGCTGTGGTTTTTTCTTCTGGCTGGGATTCAAACTCTGGTCTGCCACATAGCAGACTGGCACTTTACCGTTGCACTATGCCAGTCTCTGGGCTGATATGCTGTGGGTGTCCTCATCTGCATTTGTATCTCTGAGTCTGGTTTATCTGTTATCTTGGTCCAGGTCTTATTTTTGATCTTCCCATAAAAATTAAATTTTCATAAGTAGTTAATAACACTTTCATGGTTGGATTCAGCACTTCAAAGAGTATAAACACACACATTATGAACAATTTGTACTGTAGCATTTTAAAGTGATAAATTTCCAGTCCCTTGTGCAGATGTGATTTGGCAAATTTCTTATTTATGATCAGCCCTAAAAATTTTATTTTACATAAGTAGTTAATACATCTTTTGTGGGACTATAAACACACACATTATGAACAATTTTTACTATAGCATTTTGAATTGTTTTGTGGTTTGTGAAACTTTCTCTCTAGCTGAATTTGAAATGCATTTGCTGATTCTGAACCTTAACCCTGCTGAAAGCTTAAATTTCAATCTAAAAGATGTTGATGAATAAAAATTGAGAAAAAAAAAAACAGCATGTAAATCATGATTTCATTTGTAAAATTCAAGCATTTATATTTTTGATGCTGTAGCTCCTATAGGGTAATCCTACTGTTTACCTACTGCATCTACCAACATACAGTAGCAGCAGCATGTCATTTGATGCTGCTCGATAGTAACAGTCTCTCAAAACCTCCTTTTGTGCCACAAGAAAAGGTTAAATTAAACTGACTTTGTTCATCAACAACAGACAGTCATGTGCTATGTAAATGCTATGCTATGTAAATCAGAATAAACTGTAAGTCCTTAAACATGACCTGTGAACTTGCAGTAAATAAGAACTTGGAGTGGAGTCTTTGTTATACACTGCAAACACAGGAACTCAAGAAATATTTATTCAGTCATAGTTATTCAGTTTTATTTATTTATATAAGCTAAATAATCTTGCCAAACACCATCTGCACTATATCATTAATGAATGAATGAGTGATGAATAAAAAAATAAGAAAAAAAATGCATGCAAATCTTGATTTCAATTGTAAAATTCAACCATTTATCTTTTTGAATTTTGCAATGACTTCACTGGAGAAATGAATGGGTACAGGAAGAAAGTTCAAAACAGTTCTAATGGAAATTTTCCCTATTGATTTTGTGATAAATTATTTTTAATCTGTCCATTGTCTTGATGCTTCTGTTTCGATTTGTTTGTTTTGACCTATTTAAGTTGTGAGACAAAAAATAACTGGAGTGTTGCAGTTTATCTTTTGCTGTATCCACTTTCCCTCAAGCTTTCCTCTCTGTTTCTACTTCAACAAGTAATTACCTGTTTTGTGGCAGAATGACATTCAGCAAAACCCCAAAGAATTGGTGTGAAGATGATGCTGCAAGTTGCACATGACCAGAGCAAAGTTAGTTTAATACTGAATAGTTCAGGGATACATGTTCTCCAAATATCAGAACCAGAGGTTGTAAATTCTTCTTCCTTCCTCTCAGTAATCAAAAATATTTTCCCCATGGGTTTTCATTGTTTGTACATTATTTAGGGTAGAAAATATCTTTGTTAAGATGTCCTACAATGGATTTCTGTCCACTGAACAACAGAGCAAAACGAGTCGTGAAGACAAAGATACTATTTAGGTTGTGTTGGAAACAACAGCATGTCCATGTTGAGCTGTTTGCAAAATACTGAAATATGAAACTTTTTTAAAAAAGCAAAATGAACCCTGGGGCTAGAATGCAATCAGATCTGATTGGACTAACTAGGTATAAATGCACCTGGGACACATTGCATGACATAAAATCCCTCTACAAATGGAAATTTTCACCCCGCTTCATCTTCCCAGCTCTGCTCTCTCTTGTTAATAAAGTTATTTTGCATGGCATAAATGGCTACCTGAACCAGCAACGTGGACAGCAACAACCCACATGGATTTTTAATGGATTAAGCTTGTCAACCCACCTGCTGACATCTAATCACAATGCAGGCAGAATCCAGATAATGAGAATGACTTTTAATACAAGGTGTCAAAGGAGGCTGAAATACAATACATCACCATGAGTTGTCTTTTCTTTTCTTTCTTTTTTTTTTTTTTTNTTTTTTTTTTTTTCTTTTTTCTTTAAAATCCCTGAAAAATAGGTTAGGTCTACAACGACCATCAAACTGACTGCTGATTGGATGATAATTGTAATACTCAGTGCAACAAAATGCACATAATCCCTGTGAACATTTCCGTTTGTTATATGTCTCCCACTCAAAAATTCATCAAAGGAGAGAATTTTGTGCTTTGTGTTCACAGAGGTAGACTGACATGATTATATACAGTTTACTGAGGAGTGTGACTGATAACACCGTATGTTCCAGCTTTGATGATGTTACGGTGGAGGATTCTCAGATATGCCCTTTTGATGCATACTTCTTTACATATAAATATCTTGCTGAAATTGGAGCATCTAACCTCTCTGTGTGTACAAATTACAGGTATTGAAAACAAATAGATGGCATTGTGATACTTATGTACCAACACTCACATTCCATTTGCCATCTTTACATCAGAAAGGTTCCCTACAGTAACTTTATGTTAAAATATTTATCACCGTAATGACACTGAAATTACATATTTAATATGTAGCATCCTGTTGATGTATTACATTTGTTTAGCCTGTTTCCTCTGAGTTGTGTATATTGTCTACATTGTAGTGTGTGTGTGTGTGTGTGTGTGTGTGTGTGTGTGTGCGCGCAGCTTTAGTGCATTGTGCATTCACATATTATGCATCATTAATTTTAACTGAAATATATTTTATAGGCATTTCAACTTAAAGCTGAACTCAATCATTTTTGTCTTATTGAATCAGATGATGGAGTATGTAATATATATCATTAGATAGATAGATAGATAGATAGATAGATAGATAGATAGATAGATAGATAGATAGATAGATATTTTAGAGAAGTAGTGAAGTTATTAATGGCATTTGCCCAACAAACCTTACAGGTTTGTAGAAACTATGGAGGAAAACTGTAAATGTGTTGCTTATTAGTGTGTCATCAAATTAGACACACTAATACAAATGATGAATCAAAAGATATGGCATGTTCCACCTTTAAAGGACCATATCGGTGATTTTTAATTTTTTAAGCCCAATAATTTTCTACCTGCATACATGTTACATTACTGACAACCAGCTCCCACAACATAAAACCATAGTTTTCTTGTTATTTTTCCATATCCCCTCATCTTTCAAAATCAACTGTTCAGGTGATAGACCCACCTTAAAATTCAATGTTTCACATATATGTAAAAATTCACATATGTCCTAATGCAGAAGGGACTGTGGTTTTTAATTTCTCTGTAAAAGCTGTCTTCTCCTGGGAATTCCCTGGTGGAGACATGAAATGCAGCTCTGTGTTGGATCGGTTAAATAAAGTTACTTTAACTTTCCTTAATAGACATAGTGTTCACTGTGATGGATTACATACAGGCAGTCCACGACTTATGAACGTCCAACTTATGAATAACCCGTAGTAATGAATCGACCACTGTGAACCCTATTAAATTATAAAATTTGAGTTACATACAATGATTCGTAATAATGAATGGCGCACTACTTTACGACCAGTGTTGGGTAGTAACGCATTCCATTTACTCCATTACATTTACTTAAGTAACTTTTGTCACAAATTGTACTTTACTGAGCAGTTTTATTGCGGGATATTTTTAACTCATACTTGAGTATATTTATGAAGAAAAATATATACTTTTACTCCTTTACATTTGGTCGCACTCTTTGAGTTACTTTTTTATTAATTGCGATTCATCACTCCAACGCAACGAGTCAAAATTCTCCGCTTTCTCCATGGCAGCAGAGAAAGTGAAAGCGACTGCTCCACTGTGTGTGTGTGAGTGTGAGTGTGAGAGAGCTTTGGTCCAATCACATTCAGCATCCCATCATCTCCATGACAACAATGGGTTGACGTGGCTTGATAGGTGGGCCGGCCGGTGCCTTTACATATAGTATAATATGAATTAAAATGAATTTAAACTAAGCAAACACGATTGTTTTTCTTTCATAATTTTCTTGGTGCTTAGATGAAAAATGGATTCTAAAAAGAGAAAGGCTGACGTGGAGAAACAGCAGACAATTATGGAATTATTCGTCCTCGCCTAGCATTTTTGTCTGGCCATATTCCCCCACCCCCACCAGCCCCAGAGTCTAGTAAAACCAACAGCGTTGCCATCTTTGTCTACCTAAAGATGTGGACATTTCAGCTTCTAAGAACTCAACATGGAACTTGAGGAAACATGGCGGGAAGCTGCAACATTAGCTACTTAACTAGCTGCTGCTAATGCTAACTCAAGTTTTCCTGTTCTATTCTGAGTAAATTCATGAAGCTAACCTAGCTAACTGTCTTGGGGCCACGCCAGAATTGTCATGATTTGTTATGTGGTAAATATTTGATTTATTACTGTCTACTGTTTATATATGTATGTATATATATAGATATATATATATATACACGTATATATACGTATATATATACATATATACGTATATATATACACGTGTATATATATATGTATCTATATATATATACGTGTATATACGTATATATATACACGTATATATATACATATATAGATATATATGTATATATATACATATATAGATATATATATATATACATATATACATATATATATGTGATATGATTTGGATTGTATTAGAAGGTAGTGCAGCAGCTGTCACTATTTTAAGTCAGATCACGCTCGCTGTAAACACCGTGTTGTGTGTTGTTCATGTTTTGCCTTTTTTTCTTTTTTGTAACCTTCGTAACCATGCCTCCAAAGCCTAAATCCAGTTCTTATGCATAGAAAGGTAAAATACAGGTATATATGCTAGATACACACCTTACGTAACTGTTCCGACTTACGAACAAATCTGACCTACGAACAGCCATGGGAATGGAAGTTACAGAATTCGTTCGTAACCTGGGGATTGTCTGTATTTCAAATACTTTTCAAGTCTCTACAAGTTGAATTTAATGCTGTACTGAAATGAACTGAAACCAATGGCAGTCTGGAAGGCAGGACAAAAAAAATTCTAAAATTCACTGCTCCAGTAGTTTATTTTGGGAAATGGTTGTCAGTCACGTAACGTGTATACAGATTGTATATATTGGCTCAAACATGCAAAACTGCCAGTAATTGTCCTTTAAGCCGGCAGAATTTGTATTATCTATTAAACCACTTCAGCATTTCTTGTTCTAGATGAATTTTAGAATCAAATAATAATTTTGATTAAATTCATATTTAATTAGTTTATTCAAATCTTCATTTAGTGTATCCACCAGTTTTTAAGAGAAATTTTTATTTTATGACTGATATTTTTGTTCCTATTACTATGCTACTGCTATACTGCTGTAAATTGCAACACAAATAAAGCCTGCAGACAGACAGTGGATCTCCTTCCTGCAATTCTCTTCGAGTCTTCAGACTGATTGCAATTTCATGACTTAATTGGTGACATTTAAGAGGAAAAATTGACCTCATTAGTTCAGTTTTCTGTGCGACCTCACGATATGATCTCTCCAAACAGTCTTCAAATCTCCTTACTTCAGCAACAAAAGATATTAAGTAACAATCAAGTAGTGCTGCATACAGACCGTTCTTTGTATTTGTTCAAATAGTATGTGCTTTCTGAAGACCATTTTTTGGAATCTGTGCTTTATTATTTGAGTCTGCTTTCCCTTCCTCTTGCTTTCCACCTCCGAAGTGCTGTCTTCAGCATCTGTGCCTTTGTGTAGACTTGTAGATGCTGGTAAATATTTTTTTTTCCATTTTCTTTTGTTTGGATATCAGTGTTTGAGACCAGTCTCACTCGGGATTCATCTCACGAGTCCTGTTATCAACATTTTTTTTCTCTCAGAGAAGCGAGAGATAAGGGTTCAGTATTTTTCTGTTCATTAATCAGGCTGCATCTCTCACAGAGGAAGTGCCTCAGCAAAGAGAGTGAGGGAGCAGAGACGTCAACAGATTCTGCAAATTACTTTACTGTGGTGATACTAATTAGGTAATTCTGATGTCTGTCATTAATCTACTCCTGGCATCATTTACAGTCAGCATGCTACACTGCTCTCTATAGCTGTGATGTGAATGTGGTTGTACTGTTCAAAATTCCCAAAGGAAAGTTATGCTGATTTCTGTGTGGTGCTTGGCTTTGCTGCATGTCTGTGAGAGTCATTATTATTTTGTTTCTTTTATCTCCAAGCTATGTAATACCTTGGAGACAGTCAATCTCACATGCCAAAAAACTACAAATATCTCAGCACTACGTGTCCACCATCAGACTCCAATGCAATGATAAGACTGCAGTGAATAATTCCTACCAAATACTTGTAGAAATTACAGACAGACTTTGCCTTGACATAGATAGTTTGGTGGCAGATGGCATGGAAACAGCATCTGTGTGGCCTGGACCTTGTCAGCAGTGATGACAGTTAGGGTTGACAGCTTCCCAGAATCAGTCCAAAAGTTTCTTGACATCTGTGACATCCTGTGTGTGTCAAGGATTTGTCAGGGTGATTGCCTTAGTGGTGGCATTACCAGACATCATTGCCCTCCTCCCCCACCAATGGTGCTATAAGCTTCTTTTGATGCAAATTGAGCACATGAAGGAAATCCATTTCTTGCACACAAATTTCATACTGACACATCTCCACAAACTAGAGAGACCTGTTCTTCCCTGGAGAGATTCAGTTCAACGGGGAGAAGCAAAAAAGACAGACATGACCTTCTTCCTCAGCACAGCCTTTCTATAGCCTGGGGATTCTGTCTACATAAAGTTTAATAGCAAAGACGTTGATAACTTCAATCGAACTTTTTGTCAGCACGCTGAAAATATGCACATCTATGAGAGATTCAGCTGAAAAGGTACTGAAAGTTGATTCCACAGGCGATTCGACAAACTCTCTCAATCTTTATTTTCTTAAAATGAAACTTTTTATGTCTACAGCTCAGGCTGATGAATTACCTTGAAAAATACAGTGTTATGTAAAAGCTAAAATAAGCACAAAATGGCAGAGGAGGTTAAATACATCCACGAGTGTCATTATTTCTAATTTCTCTGCACTGCAGCAAAATCCACAAGTCTGTAAACCCGTCAGTTCAGGAAGACGTACTTCTCTTCAGCAGCTATGATCGAATAAGTCTGTGATCATAAGTCAGCATGCTGGACTACATGATGGCATGCAGTATGTATGCTGACAGAAAGCTCGTACCAGTCAATGAGCTCTGTGATGTGGAGACCGCTGGAAACTCAATGGCAAACAGGATGACGTCAAACTGTTTTTGTGAATATTATTCTGAAACCAAACAACACCATTTATTTATCCATTCAGAATACAGTGCAACTTATTACCATTTCACAGTTGCCATAAACAGTGTTATCTTGAATAAATTAGTAACACTTATTTGTTATTTTATTTTATTTTTTCATATCCATCATATCTTCGGTTTCCACTCACTCCAGTGATGCTGTTATCTGTGCAGCTTTTAAAAATCATACATTAACAAGAATGACAAGGATAATAATACAGATTATTGTCATTTTTGTTAGTATTACTATCACATTACAAATGATTCCTGTCATGGATAATATCATAGGAACAGCAACAGCTGATAATTAAACATCTGCCTAGTCTAGTTTTAACTTGAACTTGGTTACAACTGGAGATGTGTGTAGCAGCAAAGTATTAATTCTTCCTGTGGAGTGATTTGATGAAGGTTCTCAGTCATCCAGGTGGGTAGATACAGTATGACTATATAGTAGTAGTATGTGTTTGGGAGTCTGGTCTTTGGGGTGGACAAGTTGTCTCCTAGCAACACCCTGAGATAAAGACTTCTCCACCCCAAAGACCAGACTCCCAAACACAAGAAGAGTGGTGTAATATGTGCCGTCCAGTGTAAGGAGGAGAGTTCAGAGGTCTACATTGGGGAAACCAAACAGCAAATCTGTAAGTGGATGGCCCAGCACAGGAGAAATAATACCATGGGACCAGACTCAGCAGTTTACCTCCACCTGAACGACAGAGGACATTCCTTTGAAGATGATAATGTGCACATTTTGGAGAGAGGATCATTGGTTTAAGAGAGGAGTAAAACAGGCCATTTATGTTCATGTGGAGAGACACTCCCTCAACAGAAATGGAGGTCTCAGATACAGTCTACCATCACCTATAGTACCCTGCTGTCTTCCCTTCCAAAGAAATTTGGGGACAGGTCTTGTATCCAACCAGGGGAGCACTAAAATTTAAATATTTGAAATTTAGTCATCCCTGCGATAGACTAGCGATCTGTCCAGGGTGTACCCTGCCTCTCGCCCTATGACCGCTGGGATAGGCTCCACCCCCCCCCCGTGACCCTGAACAGGACAAAACAGGTTTAGAAAATGGATGGATGGATGGAATTTAGTCATTGTTTGAAATTTAAATAATGCATTTTACAACATGCATTATTCAAATTTTTTGAATAATCTATTTATTCTATTCTAATCATCTCTGTATTTGGAAATGTAGAGTTGTTTTGATTTGACACCTGGAGTTTTAACATCATTTCTGACTAACGAAGCCATTTGGATGAATGGTGAAACTTTTCAGGATTAAAAACTTGAATCCGGTTGACTTGACTCAGCTTTCATATACTGTATCTTCCTGTGGAGGCTTTTATGCGTATAACTGTTTTGTAAGCTGTACTGTGTGTGGGTGAGGATAAGAGCACCACAGGCAGAGCTGCTTTAATTATGAATTCCATAAGATAAATGAGACAGATCTCTTAGTCAATGCACTGTTTTAGAGTTTATATAGTATGAGTTGGAGAGATCATCCAGTAGTTCATGACCTGCTAAAAACAAATTTAAGTGGCAATGTTTTTCTGTAATATTTATCTAAAACCTACCTACAATACATCTACCTGACTACAAGGCCTGGAAAACTTCCTTTCTCCTTTACCTCAAAATCCAGCACACAATAATGCATAAAGCACAGTGCCAGATTTAATATGATGGTAACAGCAAATATTGTCGTGACCATATTTCCTCATTCATAAATGTCTGTAACAGCCTCTTTTACCGTTTGCATTGAAAATGGCATTGCTATGGTGTTTACTCCTCATTTGCATGATGGATAAACTGTTCATAAAACAATCTGTCATGCAAAAATTAACACCTGTTTCAGTTGTCAATATCACTGGTATGAAATCTGTATGACAGGGATTTTATTTTCTTAGATGGTTCAAATTTTATTTGCCTCACATGTTTTAGTTATCAATAAATTTCATAGATACACCCTCTCAAGTTGATTGGTCAGTTTAAATGGCAAGTTATGATTTGTTTAAGCATCATGGCAAACATCACAGTTGCTGGAATTCTTGAGGAGGTTGACTTGCTTGTGGAAAGCCATAGATTGACATGGAATTTTGCTCTGAGAAATGCTAAATTAAAGAGATATACAACACGCATAGATTAAGATTAAGCAGAGAAATGATTGTGGCTCTCTGCCATGAACTAAGGGAAGATCTAAGTCACTAACCCAGTGCAACCACGCAGGCAGCAATCTTAGGTGAAGTTCAACATGTTCATCTTGCTTTGACACCAGAGGAAACATTAATTTAGCGTGGGTTTTAAATTAGTAGCAGCTCATTAGCATGACAATTTTCATGGGCTTTTACCTGAGACGCCTGATAACCACACATAAGTACACTATGCCATCACTTCAGGTCACACGCATCTGTATGTATTGGTGGTGCATGTACTGTTAATGGTTGTATTATATATATATATATATATATATATATAGATATATTAAAAAGCTAGCTGGTTATTCTCTATAAAATTTCAATTTACTATACATTCAAATTTTTGGTTTTGTAAAGCAAAAATCTATTATGTTATCCTTAATATTTCCAATACAACTGCTGGCTGTTCATGAAATCCCTTTGGATGCCCTTGAGTTTCATCAAAAATACCTTTGACTGCTTCACTGGTCAGAGAAGAGAGGATCACACAAATTAAATTCATTCATGTGGTACAACAAAGGCTGACACCATTTCCTGTTGGTGGGTTGCTAATTCCACCTTTCAGAACTCATGTTCCATTTCACAGCTTTGCCTCCCTTGAGCATCTGTGCTCTGGGGAGGCAAAGTCACCTCCTCCTCTAGGTTTACTGAACCAGCACCTCCCCAGGTACCCCCCAAGATACACCTTGGAAATGTAATTAAAGAGTAAGACTGAGGTTATTTTATCTTTTTTTTTTTTTTACAATTATCAACAAATCCTCTAAAAACCTGAACCAACAGATGAATTTATCCTACTAATAAGTACTGTCTGTTGCCAAAGCAACAATGTACAAACAATGTAGCTTATGCATCCACACATCATCCAAAAACTAGGAAGGATTAAATTTTATTTTTTCTATTAATCATTTAATGTATTATACATTAAATGATTACTAGAAAAAAATAGTAATAAATAAATAAATAAATAAATAAAAAAGAGTAACAAGTAGTATGTTAAAAATGAAAATGAAAAGCAGATAATTCTAACATTTGACATGCTGGAACCAGTAAATATATTTTAATATATATATATATATATATTTTTTTTTTTTACAAAGTAAATGGTTACAATAATTAAGCAATAGCTAAAATTGTCATCAGTAAATTTTCTGCTGATGAACTGATTATTTCAGCACTAAAGAAAGGGAAAAGAGCCACAGAACTGAATTAAGGTGACATATTCCTTTATTGTTAATATAGCCAGGGCTGCACATAAGAAGTTATGCATTTATTTATTTGTATAGGGACTCATACATGAGAGTAGAATATTCAAAGAATATTCTATGCACGGAATTCTCAGAACAGACTAATGCCACATATGCCACATAGGATCAAATGCTAAGTGGCGAAAAATGCTCATTTGCATACCAAATGGTCGAGAGAGAGAGAGAGAGAGAGAGAGGGAGAGAGAGAGAGAGAGAGAGAGAGATCCTGCAAGTCTGTATCTTTGTCTCTCTCTCTCTCTCTCTCTCTCTCTCTCTCTCTCTCTCCCACTGTCTCACTTTGTCCATCTCCTCCAGGTTTGATGGTAATGTATGGGATCAATTAAATTCACAATGAATTTTTGTGGGACATTTACCTGAGCGGAAAGGAGATACACCTGCTAGAGGAAGAGATCCATGTCCCACTTCTACCTCCAGCAGTGCACAAACAGCCCATCCTCAATGCGGTTTCTCACATCAGGAAATTAAAGAGGCGCTGTGAGTTCGGGAGCGCACACATTGTACACTCTACACACTGACAAGTGTGTATGTGTATACTTTGCAATATACTAAACCAGCAGCAGAAAATGAAACAGAAATATATAGCGAGCAAGATATTTCCTTTTTCCTTTCTAAAGTTTGAGAGGTTTGATATCTGCATGGAGACACTTTGCTAAAAATACAGAGGCTTCTGCCAGCCAATCAAATTCAGCTTTTCACAGCTGATGACAGTAATCTACAGCACATCTGCACAAAGCGTTTTAAGTTCTTTCTTTAGGACATGCTTGATATTGGAAATATTATGCAGTCTTTGCATCCTAGTACTCATTTTAGTACCAGACTGAAAAAATATGTGCACCCCTGAATATAGCTCAAATATTGTTTTATTTTTTTCTCCATGCTGTAAGTGTTATTTGAGATAATGTAACATTTTGTCTCTCCTTTGTCCAGTTTGTGGATACCATTTGTGTTATTCTAATTTTAAAAAGTCGATCACATAAAAAATAGTGAGTCAGTTTTGTTTTTAAGGGTATTTTATTCTCGTGTCCTAAAATTATCCTCAACAACTGGGACCCACTTCTTGTTATGGCCTCATGTTCTCATAAATATTTTAGTCTGAATAATTATCACTGCACAGAGCGATCATTCAGCTCCTCCTTGGCTGTCCCAGGCCCATGGGTTCAGAGACAGGATATCATCTCTAATGGTAGCCTTGGCTTATAATAGTCCTTTTTTTTCTTCTGCTCCACAAACCCCTCTCCCTCAATTTTACTTTTCAGTCTGTAATCCATGCTAGTAGTGATAAACTCAAAGAGCAGAGATAGCTCACGAGCTGTTGATTTACCTCATTGGAGGAAACCAAACAGGAATGTCTGTTCGTTTCCAAAACATTTATAATTTCTGAAGTAAACACCTTTTGAACACTTAAATGAATCAAAGCCAACTTCTGCAAATTACTTTTGCAAATAATCACATTTTTGCTGCTATAGTGACTAATTCTTAAACAAGCAACACCTGAATATGTATTTTTGTCTACTACACTTGAACGCTAATGTACTGATGTACTGTGAAGACTAGCAAGCTAGAGAAATCTTGCTAAAGATTTTCCATCATGATTTAATGGCTTCTTTCTGGTGAAACATCACTGCAGGAGTAAGGAGATAATGAGACTTTCAGATGCAGAGTCTTTCTTGCCTCAGTTTGAGCTTAAGTGATATATGAAACCAGAAAATGCGCTCAGGATGAGGCTTTCAGTAAATGATGTCCACTTCAGAGAACAAAAAGCACTCACATCAAGAAAAACCATAATGACATCCAGGCAGCATTTAAACCACACTGGTACATTTGATTTGACATTTAAACCCAATAATATATTTTTGTGTATTTGGCCTCAGTAAATAAGTATTTATTATTCCATGAGCTGACCATTTGTATTCCATTTTCATTGCAGTCTGGTGTGCAGATGCATCTCGGCAATTTAGCTGACAGTGAAACTGGAGTAAAATAAGATCAAATTTCACATAGCACTTTGCTGTCCTCTCCAGTAGGTCCTTTCTAATGTTCCTCCTCTCAAAACAAACAACAGCACTAAGAACAAGAGAACAGATAACACTCTGCATACCCTGCTTACAAAATATTAAAGTGCCATTGCAGTGATTCCAGTTAGATGATGGACATTGTGAAAATAATGCCTGGGATACACTACAAAATAGAATAATTTTGGGCTCATTTTCCCCCTTCCGACAATTGTTAGCAAATTCCTGATTTTTTTTTTTTTTTTTTTTTTTTGATGGTTCTAAAGAATATCTTGTCAGATTCTCCTGTGGTGTGAGGTCTGTTGAGAATATATTTTACTTCCTCTGATCTGCTTAGAAGCCCATGGCCGCAGCAACTTCATATAGCAGATTTTAGACCTGTTCAGTATTAATGATCCAATCCAATCTTACATCCTATAGTTTGGGGGGAACCCCAAGGACCACCGCTAAGGATGCAGACTGTGCAAAGTGACATGGGAAAGGTCGATAGCCAAAAGGGAGCCAAGCTGACTGAAACGGACAAGGTCACAAATGTAACATCAACCATGACAACACCTGAAACATGGCAAACAAAATGGAAATAGCAGATCACATTGTTAATTTGTGGCAACAGCACAAGTATATATATATGGTATATTGTACCCACTAAACATGTACAGACCATGTCATGCTGTCTCTATGACTTCCTCCATCTTTCTTTTCCTTTTTATTTTTAAGTGCAGAAAAGTTTTCAAAAATAGTTTTCAGGTTTGATATTTTTATTCAAAAATTAATTGATCTTTTAAAAGAACAGATAAGATTAAATTTTGGTCAGACAGAACACAATACACAGAGGGTATCATTTCCTCGCTTAACCTCTTTTTATTAAATTCTGTTTCTTCATCCCTGGTTAAGTTTTTAATTTGATAAAGGTTGTTTAGAAAAGGTTATCTTCATTGTGTTTTAAAAGCAACTGAGCAACACCTCAAATTAAAATCATCAATTTAAAGTCATGGTTCACATATGTAGCACACAGCATTGGTTTCCTGTCATTGCAGTCAATGGAGTGAAACATAAACCACTGGGAGCAGATTTCATACATAGAAAAACAACCTACAAGTGTACGTAATTCATTCCCAAGCTACTAGGATTTCTGCTGGATGTGCTCGCACTGTATATGTTTACATACTGAACACACCCAGTGTATGGCAGCATGCCTCTGGGCATTACTTGTTGTAATGGAAAATCTGCTCCTGAAATCAAGGAGCAGTCCCTGACAGAGATTTGTTTTCACGATATTACCATTTTTATTATTATTTATGTGGTTTTCTTATTCATCTGTAACTGCATTATGCATGTTTTGATTTAATCCTCCCTGGTATATGAAAGCTGTGTTATGAAGTGGATGTGTTGTTGACCATGAACCTCAATTGTCTGAATTTGTGTGTGAAAACTATGAATGTAACCACCATGGGTACTGAGATATTATGGAAAAGAAATGACTGAAAATTCAATACTTAATATTTAGAGTCAAAATCGATGTAAACAAGACATTCATGATGTAGGTATCGGCAGTATGCTGTTACGGAAATCATCCGCCCCCACAAACCACACACACACACACACACACACACACAAATATAAAGTGAGAACCATGAGCAGAGTTAAAGACAGTAGCAGCCCCTGAGTCGGTGCTGAGGTCAGTCTATTTAAGGAGCAGACAGGCAGACTCCTGGAGGAACCGGCAGAGGAAATGACAGACTAACACATAGCAGAAGAAAGAACGCATGGTAAGAAAAGGACGAGAGAACAATTACTCTGAAATGCAACATGAGGAATCTCCTGTTGTGGCAGTGGAAGTGGTTTTCTCATTCTGTGAAGACTAGTATCCATACTGTCCTCTGTAATGCATACACACACATATGGGCACATGCATATATCTCTGTATGTGTGTGAAACATCGGAATGAAGGAGACCAAGTGTGAGCTGGAGGTTACACAGATTTCAAACTGAAACAAAGTCATGAAGTCACGTGTTGGTATTTCACTTTTTGTCTTGCTCTCTCAGCATTTATGTGTGTATTTTATGGCATGTGTGCACTTGCAAACGTGTTAATGCAGTGCCTACAAGAAACACAAGTAGACAAGTGTGTGTTCTAAATGTTGCAAGTGGTAATTCATCCACAAAATGCTTGTTGTCCAAACCTGGAAGCCTGCTGGATGTGTCTAATAGATTTAGGCCTTTATTGCAACATTGCAGATACCCCTTAGATAAACTGTCCGCCCATTATTGCTTTTGTTTGTCCCATGGATTGAAGACACAAATTTGTAGGTCCAACAGTATGTGATAGCGAAAAAGCTGTAAATGGCTGTTTTTTAAAAGACTGTATTGTGAGATTTTGTCAGTCATAACTGCAGCAATGGGAATTGTTTCTGAAATTTGCAGCTGAGAAACAAAACAATATTTACATGTCAGCTGTCAGACAGCCAACAAGCCAAGAAAGCTTTAAGAAAGCACAAATACATACATGGGGTGTCGTGTGTTAAATTTTCCAATGAAAACACAATCACCGCTCTTTTAACTCTCAAGCTTGTGAAGGTGACAAAAAATATTTCTAGGCTGCTTTCACGTTACCTTGGTCTTTTTACACTTTTGGGCAAATTCCAAACTCATACCTCAAGTTGCAGAGAAAAAATGATACAAATAGAGATGAAACTTGGAGCTGTGATGAAATGAGACCTTTCTATTATGTCCTGCACAAAGTGCTTGTTTTATTTTTAACATATGCCAATTAAATAATCAAATAATATATTATTCCTGTGTAGAATACAGGGAATAGTATTTATGTCATTTATAATAGGAACTACTGAACAAATTGAATAGTTAAAGAAGGGCTCTATGATTTAGTCCAATTACTTGTTTTTTTTTTGTTTTGTTTTTTTTTTGGTTTGTTTTTTCAAAAGCAAAATTTAGGAATGTTTCAGCATTTTTTGAAAATAAATTGGCTAAACAAAAAAGGTCTTTGACATTGTTTCCCCTTTTTATATATATATAAATTGTGTATTAGCATATTTTGAAAAGCTGTCATAACAAAATGACCTAGTTAACTGGAAATGACACTAAGCAACATCCTCCTGCAGTTGGAAACAACTTTCTGATGCATGGGCACACAAACTCTGTGTATAAATCAGTTTGAAGTGACTTATTCTTTATATAAAACCTGTGTATTTTTCAATGAAAATCAGTAACCCACAATTACCAGGGTTACACATAAGCAGTATGCAGGTACGCATGCACACCCTCAAATGAAAAATGTGTGTCTGCTCTCCCATGAACGCTCATTTGTGTATGTAGAAGCTCTGGCAGAGAGAGAGAGAGAGAGAGAGAGAGAGCTCTCACACAGTATCTGTCTGTCTCTCCACCTGTGTCTCTGTCTGTCTCCCCAGGTTCCATTCTAATGAAATGAAGTGAATCAGCTGTATTTCAGTCTTGAGCAGATTAATCTGGCAGAAAGGAGAGATACTTGTGGCAGGTAGAGAACCCTCGTCCCCGATTTTACCTGGAAACGCTCACATGGCCCGTCCTCACAACGTGTTTTTAAGCATCAGGAAATAATTATGATGAAATTAAAACAGAGGCGCTGTGAGTTTGGCAATAAGCACACAGAGAAATATGCAACAAGTAGGAATTTCATTTGTATGGAGAAGTTTCATACTGCACAGAGGCACTTTGCCGAAAATACATGTAATTCCACTTGTCCCAGCTGCAGCTGATGATCTTTATGCAGATCACTGCACAAAGCTTTTTATGTGTTTTCTTTAAAATATGTTGATTTTGGAGATATTTTACGGCTCACGTTCCTCAGCAGGGGAGCTTGCATTTTGTGAGTGTAAAGGCTGGCTTTACATTTCAAGTTTATTCATGCAACTCAATCATAACTCCTAAGGTGGTTTTCTCCATATTAATGGCCTCTAAAACCAGTGGAACTGTTGTATTTACTGATAGTTGCCATACCCACCTGACAAAAAAAAAGAAAAAAACAATTCTCAGAAATAGAGATACTTCTAAGTGATGACTATGACATAACCTTACAGTGTCATCATATTGTCAAGGAGATTTTTGTATGTTTATGTAAGACTAGATTTATTTTTTGTGAGAATTTTGAAATGAGGTCATTTCATTTTGAAGAAATGGAAGAATGTAAGACTAGATTTATTTTTTTTGTGAATCTGAGTTTGTTTTATTTTTCTTTGAATTTATATACAAAAGGAATATATGTTATTTTAATGTTTGTGTTGCATTTATGAAGGGACTAGGTATTTGCCCATGAAGAAGGTTGTTTGAGAGTGATGGGTTGGCGGAGTGATTTTCAGAGAGAGAGAGAGAGAGAGAGAGAGAGAATAACGGGGGAAGCGGAACGGAAGATTGTGAGGTAGAAGTGACGGGCTGAGAAAAAAAATTAAAAAATAACTAAAACAGGAGAAATCGTCCCTGTGCTGTACTTGACACACAACCCGAAGAGTAAGTGACTGAGAGGAATATCTCGGTATTACATTTTTTATATGTTGAAGAACACTGCTAAAAATATATATACTGTATATATTTCAAATGTAACTTTATAACGAGGAAAAATGCCTATGTAATCTGTGGCCTTATCCAGTTCATGACTCTGCTGTCAAACTCTTCATTTTCAGGATAACAGACCACAGAGCTATTTAGTGAATGAGTTACCCATCACTCTATGCAACATTTGTTACAGCTCTTCATCAATCTGCAGAAAGGCAATGTGAGCTCTTAAATATGTAAAACATAATGTTTCCCAACCTTTGTTCTGCAGCTGCACATTTCTTGTATTCAAACAAATCCTGAGGCCCACCAGTATCCCACTGACCACTATAAAATCTCACAGCCATATTCAACTTTTTGGCTTTCAAATACACCATCTGACAGGCACAAATGAAACCCATAAAAATGATCTGCCTAAAGTATTTTATCTACATAAACTGTAATAATTTTCTTATATTCCTGAATTTTCCAAGGCAAACCTGGGCAACTTTGAAGTCACACCAATGTGCTGCAGCACAACTGTTGAAAGTCACTGATATTACTAATATATCTTATTTTGGAACATTTCAGATCAAGAAATATTAGCAGAATAGTATTATCCGCCATCAAATTCACTCTCAGCAACCCAAGTTATTAATTATATTTTTTTTATTGTAATTAATGGTGCTGACTGACTAGTAGCAAAGGTCTGCAATCAATTAGCCATGTTGGTTTCTGTTTCACTCAGTTATTACTGACACAATGACCTGCAGCTACAACCTCTCTAACCATCATAAGTACTGCAGTTTCACACTGGGTTCTCTGTGGATTATTGCACACAAAAGCAAATTATGCATGAGCATGAAGCCACTGTGTTTGGCTATGAAAAATCTTGCCCTGCTCTGTGTGAAGTATTATAGATAGCTCTGGAAACAAATGCATGGACATGGAGCTACAAAAAGAATCTCTGGTGAGAGAGTTCTTTTTTACAAATGCAGGAAAGCAATAATAATCTCAGTATTCAGTCCTCCTTTCCATTTCCTGTCAACAGACTCTACATCAATTTGCATTCTGTTGTTTGAAGATTTTGTTAAGGATCAGTGTGGCATTTACCTCCTAATTGAGCACTGTAATTAAGATGGAAGGATCAGGGTGTCTATTGACACACTTTATGTTATCTTTGTTGTTCAGATAAAGGGCCAGTAAAGTTGAGATAAAGGTCTGTTTGTTTTATGTGTACTCCTGCCGGTGCAGCACAAAATTATAGGTCAGAAAAATCAGTTCTTAATTGAGATACAAGGACACAACAGAGAGGCTATTACAGATACATTTTGAGTAAATAAATTAACTGCATGTCCTTAATTTCATCACCGAACAAAATAATGTAGTCTTCATGATTAGCAGAGAAAAGCTTCTCCCCAGTGTGTCTCAGCTTAGAGACCATGTGCTGTTGCTGGAACAGAAAAAAATGTCATCCATTTACTGCAAACACACAGACACACATACAGACAAAACCAACCCTATTAGCAGCCCTGCACCATCATAGAGTTGATATTAAAGAATGACTGAAATGCAGACTGATTTATGTGCATCCAGCTCAACGTTCTCCAAGGCTTAAACCTTCCTGTCCCTTCAAGTCAGCAGGTCAAAATAGAAATACTGGCAAAATATAAAAATATAAGTAAAGTCGGGGACATGCAGAATTCAGAATTCAGACATGCAGTTTTGAGTCGACCAACTAGACTGAGTCTGGCCCACCAGTTGGGGTGGAATGATGTCTAGTGTGACAGTGATCACATGCCAGCGTCATCTGCAACAGTGAAAAAGTGAAAAGATGACTCCGGAATTCTGGCCAGTGCTGGCTATCTGAAACTGGCAAATAATACGTAAAGGCTAAAATGGGCAAAAGAACACCAGACAGTGGACGGTGAATGACTTTTCTTTTTATTTGCCAGTTTCAGATATGGCATTTTCTTTAAAACTCTGCCTTTAAAGCCAGTACTTGAAATCAAAAAATGAAAATTTCTTAGTGCTCCCAAATACTTGTGTATATTCAAAATGATTTATGTTAAGATGTATTATCAGATATAATTTATATTTTCCCCATAATTAAGGATGAGTTATAAAGAAATTATTGTTCATTTGTATGTCCATGGCACAGCTGTCTCATTTGACTGTCAACTTAATTTTTCCTAGACCCAAGGGCAGCTCAAAGCACTGTCACACTTCTGCATTTCATTTTGCTGGGCTTTGGCTTGCAGCCATCTGGCGTAAGGTTTACGACATTCCTTACTAATTGTAATGAACAACCAAAGATAATTGCTGTCACATATTTGGCAAAACTATAAAGACAGGAAAAATACAACTTCTGCCCAGTCTGACTGACATTATGCATAGTCATTTTGGTCATGTTGCATGAAAAAAGGGACTAAGTCAAGCCTGCCTCACCACAAATATGAGTAGCAACCACCATACTTTGTCCTGCCTGGTACAGCATCAATTGATAAGTTCTGAGTCATCACAGAAAGAGCTAGTTCACTCTTCAATAGAGATTCCAACTTGACACACTTCTGCCAATGATTCTGAAGAGATTTTATCCCAGTTTCATAGATATCCTTTTCTTAGTTGCAAACCTTCTGTATCTGATATGGTGTCATCTTGAGGTAAAACAGGTCCCAGCTAAAGCCTTTTTCATGGTTGAACAGAGGTGAAAATCTAAGAGGCACAATCAGGTGGTAGGATGGGTGTTAAACTAGTGTTAAACTAGTTCAAAGCTACAATCATAGCAGCCAGCACAAAACTCCAATTTGCTTGTCTTGTTTGACTCACAGACCCTTGGTGCCTCTGGACTGTATAGCTCAAATGACTGCATATGATGTACAAAAACTACTTAACACCTTGCTCTCTTCCTAACCTGTCAGGCTCATATTCAATTAACACTTGCTAAGCAGCAGACAACACAGACTGGCTAAAATGAGCAAAAAAAAAAAAAAAAAANAAAAAAAAAAAAAAAAACTTTGCCAGGGAACATTCTCAGGAGCAAGCTGCAGAAAGAAAAATTTTCCTGCCAAACTGTTGTTTCTGTAATCATTTGGATAAACTGCTCACAGAATCTGGTCCTCCTCTTTTGTCCAAACAACTGCTACTGAAATTATATCAATTTGTGAAGGAAAACCAGGACGTTGCTCTCATTCCAGAGTTGTGCTTAGCATAGGGGAGGCGATAGAGTCTAAAGTGATTGAAGGCTAATGATGCCATGCATCATTAGCATCAATGTGGCATTATTAACCTGTGGTTATGCTGTTAATCTGCACACACTGAGTAGGCCAAACACTTTATGAGTCTTGGTGAGTTATGTCTGATGCTCAGTGACATTCCACTGATGCACTGACAGATGGCAGATGAGGATTGGATAATATACTTTTCAAGCTTTGTCAACACGTATCGTCATCATCTTTATGATCATCATTAGCATCCACAATTCTTTTTATGTTTTTGCCATTTTTATAGTTGGAAACAGGAAAGATTGAGACCCAAAGAAGGATGACATAGCAAAATTCCTCAACCACATGATGTAGCACCTGGAACATTGTCAGATAGTGTTGAAAACCACGTAAATTGGGGCTACGGCCAACAAAACATCCAACATTTAAGCCCACTTCTTGCAGCGATTGATCTGGTGTGTAAGGTGTGAAAATGGGAAGGGTTTTAATTTCTCTCTCCAGACCTCTTTTTTCTTTCCACCACTGTGTCCATGCATGCAGCCCTTTGCTACACCATGAATACCTTCAAGGAAACAAGTGAAAGTGTGCGCCATTATCCCTGTTTATATGATTAATCACATGGGCATTACAAAGCCCCCATACACTGTTAACAACCTCTCCCCTCTCTGACAGCAGGCTTTTCACTCCACATTCAACTGTGGGTATTCTGAACATGATGTGGTGTCTGACTAAGTTGGATGGGAGAGTTCAGATGGAGCATACAGAGGCCATTTAAAGTGTACATGCACTGATACAGTAAGCCTACAGGACATGACATCCAGCACCAACATCTTCAGCTGCACTCTTTTCTTTTTCAGAGAGGATAAAATCTGGAAAAGCTCTTCTAATACTCTAAAGACATAAATATCTCGTGAGTGAATAGTCACGGACTGGCTCGCTGCAGAGGGCAGAGATTGGGTACAAGGCACAACCTTTGTCTTGTAAATATGGCTAAGAGTGCTGACATAGCACATACTACAGTGGATTCAGGGAGGCTGATGTGAACTTCCACACTGACGTATTTCATACAGAGACAATAATATAATAGGAATTGCTGCTCTTCCCATCGAGTTTAGAATAATTTTAGAGTTAACATTCTATTTTTTGAATGTTTATTTGAAAATTAACTTGGACATGACAATAATGTATTAGTTATTTCGGGTTTTCTGTGAGTATGTGCAGTCACCGTAATATCTTGATTCAACACGGGAGTGGACAAGGACATGGCCTAATCTTTTTTTTTCTATGTTTGTGGAACAAGTTCACTAAATTCAACAAACAGCATAAGACAGATGGGGTGTTTTCTACCAGTCAGCAAATCATGTTGGGCAAGATTGATGCTCTCTTTTTTCATTTACACACACACACACACACGCACGCACGCACGCACGCACGCACGCAC
>VXCM01004175.1:36693-69211 GCA_014773175.1 Lucifuga dentata
CACACACACACACACACACACACACACACACGTGTTCCTTCTCTCATCTCTCTTTTATCATTGTGTGTGTCCGCGGTCAGCAAATACTCTAAATAGGCAATCTTGAGAGAAATCAGCCACTTCAGGTCTACAGCTTTCCTCAAGTCATCACAGGGTTAAGACACAAAAGAGAATATTGACTAAGTAGAATACTGAGACATAGACAGATTGCCCAGCTTGTTCACTATTAATGGCCATCAAATGAAATGCACAGAAATTTTCCATTCAGCGTGGTGTGGTAGAAAGAATCTTGTGCTACTTGACATAGTTGAAGAACATGAGTACAAATCATTGCATTTCTGTTGCAATCAGAAAGAAGATCACAAACACTTCAATTTTACAAAAGCAGAAAGGGGAACTGTTTGTTTAAAGACCCTCTCCACTAGTGTTGCCAGGTGAGTGATAATTATATTTGTACAATAAAATAGCTCTTCATTTTAAAGGTCCCTAAATGTACAGTAATTTTGACATGTCGTAATTATATTTTTTCATAACAGTGAAATTGTACAATGCTGATTAAAACTAGTCCAATGACACATCTTAACTTAACATGTCAATAATTTATTACAGAGAACTAATAAGAGCTAATTTCCAGAGATGTGAGTGATCATCCAATTCGATCCTTACCCTGCAATCTCAAGCAACATGCTGTCTGAAGTGGTTTGCACAAGCAGAAGTAAAGTTACGATACATTTGCTGAATAATGGATGCCTCAAACAACCATAGAAGAAATTGCAATAAAATAACAAAGCGGTACCAAAAACATGTTTATAGTGTATGGAAATTAGACCCAGGAAAATGATTCTACACTGCATGACATCATCAAATTTGTGCAGGAGTGTCGCTCATGTCATATAAATATGTAAATGTCATATATAGCCGATGTGGGCATAATAAATGCTGGCCCATAAAGTCAACTTGGTGAATCCCAGAACAGATTCATATATGTTCAGTTGTAGCTGCACTGCAGTCTGGATTTGGATAATGCAATACTTTGGTATGTAATGTGATCATTTTGAAGCCTTAATATAATAATTTGGTTTTCAGTATCTGGCAATGCTGCTCTCCACTTAAAATGCCTTTTTCTTCTAATTCCTTTACTTGGATGTTTAACTGTTACTGTACAGATTAATGTACACACAGTTTGTCACTACAAGCTGTGCTAAACTTGGAAAACTTCTCTCTTCTCCCTTGCAAGCTGAGTTGTATGTGATGTGCATATAAGCATGATTTCTAACATGGTCATGGTTCAGACATGAAACATAGTTAAAATCATCTTTATGTCTTCTTTGAAATGATATCCATGGATTGTGTGCTGTAGAATGTAGATGCTGTTGTTAGACCCTTTTCAGCCTTTTCAGAAGTTAATTTGACTTTTTCAGGAGACAAAGAAAAAAAAAACAAAAAAAAAACAAAAAACAAAACAAAGGTAGTATTTTCCCTAGTATGAAAATTCATCTTGTTGTATTCAGTCAAACTGATCCCCACCAACTCAAAATTTCTTCCTTATATAATCTATTAAATGTTGTAGTAGGTAAGTAATTGCAGTAAAATCCTGTTTTCACTGTATTTAGTGACAGCTTGTTGATGATCCCTGAGGCTTCCTCCTTTAGCTGAAGTCATTTATGATCCATGGGACAGCTTGACAGAGAATTCTCCTGAGGTCAAAACTCTTCCACTGTCAGGATGAGCACTAAAGGTATTTTCTGTGATTACAAAACTAACAATCCCCAGAGAGTCTTAGACAAGCCAAGACAACATCACCACAAAATGCAGCCTGAGAAAAAAGCAGCTGCTTTACAGTGTCAGAAGTGCCTGCAAACCTGGCTGTCATTAAATTATTTTATCTAAACATGGCTTAGAAGCTGTATTACTAAGTGGAGGATTTTGCTTTATAAATCCTTCAAAACTTTCCTGTTGCATTTTCCCCCACAGCTCAGAAAATGGCTAGCTCAATCATAAAAATTAAGCCAGCAGTTTAGTGAAACAACTCACGCGATGTAGATTACTGGGGGTCACCAGATGGCACAGAACTGGTTTTAAAGGTTTAAACAGAGGATATGAGGTCACAGATTAAAGAAAGCATTTGTAAATAACTGCAGTAAAATGAGTAACATCAATATGGATTTATTAATAAGATGTTAATAAGGCACACATATATTCAAAACACTGTGATTACCGCATTCATTTATTTACACGTTTAATGAATGATGAAAACAATGCATTGAGTGATCCCTACAGGTCACTACCATTAGACGATAAGCAGGAAATTCTGATGAGCTGTTCAAGCTATCATTGTGAAATCACTCCAAATATTAAAAAAAAATGAGAAAATCCTAAATATGCTGCAATTTAAAACAAAAAGCTGACCTTTTCCCTGAGGGAGACAATTATCAGAAGCACAATCCTCTGTTTCATCTCAGAAGAATCTCCTCTTATTCTCAGCAGCATTTTCCAGTGTTTCTCTAGTGTTGCTTAATTCACATTCTGAGCAGACTGGCTGACTTTCTTGTGAAAACCTCAATATGGATCTTGGTTTTTGACTTACTTTGTACTTTTTCTTCAACAAAGGACTTAGAACGGTCACCTGCAGGTCGAGACCAAGCTTGTTTAGAAAAGAAAATCGTTGTTATCTTACATTCATTAGTGAGGCGCTCAAATAAAATCTCTGTGGGAGTTTTAACATGGAGGCATTTTAAATGATGGCTGAAACAAAACAGCAGTTTAATTGGCAGTAAAAATTTAGTTGACTGTGGACTGTTGTTTATAAAGTTAAATCAAGTAATTTTAACCGACTCAGGTATGAGCAGATCATTATTAAATACTTACAACCTGATGGAAAAACAGAACATTAGACCAAAAAAACAAAAAAAACAAAAAACAAAGATACATTCCCTGATTTTTGTATAATGGCCAGCTGCATGCCTAAATCTCAACATTTCTTCCCAGTTCTTTGTGTCCTCTGTCAAGGTGGTTAAGTCTTCATCTGTGTTTGTTTTTTTGTTTTTTGTTGTTTTTTTTTTGTTTGTTTGTTTGTTTTTTGTTTTGTTTTTTTATTTTAACAAGATTTCTAAAAANAAAAAAAAAAAAAAAAAAAAAACTCATGAACTTATATTGACAAATTTAAAAAAAAAGATATAAAGAAAGAATACAGTACATTAAATTTTTATGCCAGTCTGAATCAAGGGGTGGATACAGGAATTGTTTTTAAGGATTTCTTAACATTGAGAGGTGTTTTTATATATATATATATATATGCCTTTGTCTATGAATGTCTTGTTCCAGTAGTCCATTTCTCATCAGGTTGTCCTGGTTCCCCAACACCTGACTCAGACCTTGTTAACCCTTGTTAACCCTACCAGAAGGAAGGATAACAGACATACAGGACAGTAGAAGTACCTGGGTATCCCACAGGCAAATGGGAACCATGAGGAGGCAGCAAGAAGGTCAGCTACAGCCACATACCTCCAGAGAGTAAGGCAAGTCGGCAAGTTAAGGCAAGTTGATGGCTTGGATCTTATTCCTACCAGTCATCAGATACCCAGCTGGAATAATAAGCTGGCCAAAGGAGGAGATAGGGGCCACAGATATCAGGACATGAAAACTCCTCACATTGCATGGAGGATTCCATCCGAAGTCCAGCAGCCTGAGACTGTACAGTCAGCGAAAGGATGGGAGCCAAGGGCTAGTGAGTGTCAGAACCACTGTCCAGGATGAAACAGGAGCAACCACGAGTAGCTACATCAGGAAGATGGCCCTCCGGGACAAACTGCTAAGTGAGTACCTCAGACAGCAGAAGACAGAGAGTGGTGAGGAAGAGGAACAAGAGGAGACATCACGGAAGACTAAGCCCCTCCATGGGATGTACCACGGACAGAGAGAAGAAGTGACTGATATCGAGAAATCTTACCAGTGGCTAGAAAAGGCTGGTCTGAAGGAGAGGCCCTGATCATGGCAGCACAAGAGCAGGCACTCAGCACCAGATCCACAGAGGCAGGGATCTACCACACCAGACAAGACCCAAGCTGTGCAAAGATTCCCCTGAGACAGTCCAGCACTTGGTAGCAGGGTGTAAGATGCTAGCTGGTAAAGCATACACTGAGAGGCATAACTAAGTGGCTGGGATAGTATACAGGACCTTCTTGCTGTGAGGCAACAGTGCTAACCACTGTGCCACCATGCCGCCCTAATTTAAACTCAATTTTTTTAAATATCAGACATTTTTCATCGGTATTTTGAACCTTAACTGAACTATATTGTGTGTCTGAGTTGGGAGGAAGTTTAGAGATTTGGAGACAGTAGTTTATGAGGTCATTGACAAGCCCCTGTAATGTCCCTTCCCCCAGCCACCAATAAACACTTGTATCTGAAGTTTCTCTGTGAGCATACACAACTTTAGATGACTCTGAGAGGCTTTGCATAGATTTGGATCTTGATTTAGTTCTAATGTTTGGGCAGATGAGCCAATACATCTTTGATCTAACTCTGAAGAAAGAGATTGCCAAAAGTAAGTGGCAGTACTTGCCAACACAGCAAAAATGACCAAGTAAAAAAAAAAAAAGTACTGTGAAAAAGTGCAAGTGATATTGGTGTCATGCTGGGAAAAGCACCAGTGCTCAATTCCCCCAAGCTTGGTAGAAATAGATAAAGCCAGTGAAAAGGCTTTGTGTCAAGCTCTATTAATCCATGGCTACACTTAAGAGCCAGCTGTTAAATCATCTGTGAGAGTGCAGTAAGGTAGAGCAGTGCTGATGTTGCATCTCATTCCACAGATGGGAAAACAGTGAACCACCCCATGAGGAGCTTTCACACTCTTTCACTCTGAGTGTATGAACCTCAAACGCTGCTGCTGTTTCTAACCCGCAATGAGCTCAAAGCCTCAAGCATAATTTCAACAACAGATTTATGTGATTAATAGGAACAGATAACAGCGCCTTGTTGTTTGAATGTTCAATTAGTGTATCATGAAATCGTAAATAGAGCAGATGAATTAGCTTCACTATTCCACAGCTTTGATGCTGACATGTTTACATTACTCAAATTCTTATGCAGGAAAAGGAAAGATGCGTGCAAATAATATACTGATCCAGTATGGCAAAATGCACTGTGCCACCTGGAGATTAATTGTCATGAGCTACACAGCAAGATGAAAAACATGACAAGCTAAAAATTCTGTAGCCTTAGATTCATTAACTGATCTTAACTCTCTCTAATTTGGAGGTAATAAGAAGATGTATGTGCCAGAGAATAGAAGATGAAGCAAGCCCTAAGTTGAGAATCCTGTCAGGATCTGTTCCTGATGGGACTTAATGGCACAGCAAAGCTTGAGAAGCCTTCATGGCAAGCAAATTATTCCAGTCATTAAAATTTTTTACCTGTCATGGTTATTGAACATGGTGGTAGTAAAGAGAGAAGAGTGCCCAAGCCAACTTGCAAATATGAACAGGGCACAATTAGAATTCATAACTGAATGCCCTTCAACAGAAATGCACGTTCCACTCATTTGAAACTAAATTAATGCATTTAAAATGAATATAAAATTCTCTGACAGGTGCCTATTCTACCCCTGTAAATCTATGAATATGTAATTGAGAAGGAAACCTGCTCACAAATTAAGAGATAAATGGGTTGTATTATAGTAGATTTATGTGGCTTGAGAATTGGATCGCTCTATGTTCATCTGTCAGTAAAAAGACAATTCATGTCTCTATTTAAATGCTGGTGAGCCAGCATGAATAATTCATATCTTTAACAATGAAATATTGGCTCGTGTGAAAGTGACAATATGCTGATTTTATGTGGTAGTTATCATCTCTAAGGACTTTATAGTAGGCATGGCTCAGTAAATGAAAAATGTAATTTTATTAAATATAATACATGAATTCATTTCACATAAATAGACTCTGCGTCTTCCTTATCGAAATAAATGTCAATACAACATTGTTACATGCATAAAGAGAAACTGGCTGCAAACCCACTGATAACAAAGTTGCAGAGGCTGTTCAACTTCTAGCTTTTAAAGTGCAATCAATAATATTTCTCTGACTTTTTGCACAAAATAACCATAGTTGTCAGATGGGGTTTGGAAGTGTCACTGATCCAAGCTTACACAAGCAGAGCTGACCCCAAGCTGCGTATTTCTTTGGAATGTTAATTTTTCCAAGGTTCCTTAAACAGTACACCATGTGGCCTGCACTTTGTTCAGTTTCTATAAAAGTAGATGCAGCCTTTGAAAGGTGGATTGAACTTCAGACTCTGCAGAGCTTCATTGGACTGACATGATGCTGTTATATTTGCTGGACAGGTAAATGGCCTGCGATACGCAAGCAGTACCTACACATGATCGAGCTACATAAATAAAGTGGGTGTTGATGCAGAATGCTAAGCAGCCAGCAGTTCTTTGATTAGGTGCTTTTAGGTACCCTTTTGAAGCAATTTAGGAACAACTTTATCTGAAACTATCTGGAGTAAGAACTACAGTATGTTTTCCTTCAGTGAGATCCTTGCTCATATTCCTGCTATCTCATTTTACTGTCTTCATGTACCATTAAATTGGAGTGACATCTAGTGTGACACACACACATCATTTCCATGTGCCAAAACTTCACCACCACACACAACAAAAACAACCACTCAGAGTTTCTCTAGATCTCCTCATCTGCAGACAGATTTCATTGTCATTTTCTTTAAAAGTCTTGAAACTTATCTGTTGCTGTTTGGCAGGTGTCCAACCTGATAGGATTCAGGAAAGCTTGCATCTGATCTTCAGCCCTGGAAGCTCCACATGAACCATTGGAGAGTACCTGTTGTACCCTTCAGCAGGAGCTAAAATGGGTCAGGAACCATGGAACCACAGTTCCAGTACAAAAATGTTCCTGGTTCTTGTAAAACAAAGGAAAGTTCAAAAGTTCATGAAAACAAATTACTGAGTTCCTGAAATAATTCCTGTGGTACTACAGTGCCTTGTCCTGCTTCGTCAGTTTATACAATAATAAAACATAGAGAGCATTTAGATGCCAACTTTAACTTTTACTTCTTGCTTCCTAATTTGCAGTCAATGGAGATGTGTACAAGAAGTGTAAAATGTGGGAAATTATACATCCCCAAGTCTTTTCTCTGAACTGAAATTTGAACTCAAATTCCAATAAAGGACCTGTTGAAAACGAAGGCAAAGGGTGAGGGATGTAGAAGACGACACCTGTTATCTGATGTTGCCATAGTTTCCTCCAGCTGTAAAGAGGTATTGCAAAGAGCCTTATTAAATGTGAATTTGAACCATTTTAATGAGCGCTTGAGGAGGCTGGGCTTACACTAAAGCAAATATTTTGAGATCATGTAAGCTTAAAAAATAAATGCAAAAAAATGATAGATTACATGACAAAGGTTAAGAATGCAATTTCAGTTTCTTGAGGAGAAATAATCACTTTTTTTTTTTTAAAGGAATATATAATACGTTGACATTTTGAAAAATACACTGCTGTCTACCCAGTCAGATGAGAGGATCAATATCAATTTAATATCTGGGTGTAGTGTTGGAAAAATGTCACACCGGTCACACTTCATCCAGTCCAAATGTTAAGCCTGGCAGTCCATGCTATATATATATATATATGTATATGTATGTATATATAGATATATATATATATGTATGTATATATATAGACTCTGTATGTATAAAATGATTCTGTGTTAGTATTATGCACCTACATAAGTTTAAAATCATTTTCAAGGTGTAAAAAAAATTAAGACGTTTTACAGTTGTCCAGAATCATTAGATGAGATGTTTTATTCCAAAGGCTTTTCATATTACCAAAAAAAAAAAAAAAAAAAAAAAAAAACCCTATTCTAGAAAGCAAGATGATATGCCTGTCAGAAAGGTTTTACTTACAATTCAGAGTCAAACAAGGTTCACTGGAAGGTCATTGGAAATTTGTTCTCAGTAAGCAGACTATAAAGACATTCTTTGGAGTAACTGTTGAGATTACTATGGTTTTATGTACAGACATCAGGTGATCATTTTCATAGCGACGGCAGAAAATATGCTGTCAAATGATGTGATGAAACATATTAAACTGCTTTGCTGTTACTCTTCATATTTCTTGTTGCCATATGTGTATCTATATGCCTTCAATTTAAATAGAAACAGCATCACAACTATACGATATGTTGACAGACAGCTTTGCATGCAGGCTAAAATTGCAGGGAACGCTCCCATGTCATTACACTGATTATGCTTCAAATGTTCTTTTAAGCCTAAGAAATGGCGTTTGCTACCAAGAAAATGTCTGTTTCACTGGCTTTAAGTGGAGCTCTTTGTCAATCAAGTCTCAAACAGCTGTCTTATGTGAGGTATTCCTCTTAGAATAGTGCTTGAATGCAGATGAAGAGAATTCAACTCCATGCACTGAAATGCTACTTCTTACTCTCATTGTGCATCATTCTATTGTCTTTGTAGATGCAAACATAGAGAGGATTGCATACAAGACAGTATTTCAAAAGGAGATTTGATTCATAGAGAAAATATCTTTTATATCCACCCATTTTTCAAATAATTTAACATACATTATTTTTTGCAAGGACTGATAGGATTTTATTCCAAAGCACAGGGGCATATGAAATAGGCAGGAGAATATATTTAAGAAATTGCATTCACACATGGAAACTGTCAAAGGAGAGGCCGTCTGCAAATCTTAATCTCTCGGTTTTTCAGTTAAGACTAATCACTATTATAACACAGGGCCTCCTTTTAAAGTGTCAGCAATCTCCTATTTCTATTTCAGCTCAAATGAAACAAAATCTCACCTTTTCTAAGTAATATCCAGCAGTATTATCAAGTGTCTGACTTAATCAGCTCAGACACAGGCTGCCTGCTATTAGAATGTTGGTCTTCTGGGAGAATCATGTAACTGTGGTCTCAGCGGCTAAGGGCAGATCACCTCTACACTGACTCAATACCGATCAAATATTCACAAGAGGACAGATACATCATGAAACCAAAATGTCTGGCATAATAGCAATCAAAGTCATTGTTCTGGACAATAACAGAGATACTGATTAGAGAGTGTTGTTAATTGTACATGAATGTATGGGGTCATTTTAATGAAAGGCCTACAGGGTGCCGCACAGCAAAATCCTCCCATATGTGCTCCTCACTGATGCCGAAGATTTATTTTGCTGTATAAAAACTCCTACTGTAGCTCCAAACACGTGTAGCATTAAAGCTCTGAATGTTGACCTGCGAACCCTTTCATTTTCCACTATTGATTTTTGTTTTCTGTCACTCATCACAGACAAATACCCTTGCTGCCATGTTCTGAGGACTGGAGGGAGATAACTGTCAGACAAGGTCAGCACACCTGCAGCTGGTTGCTGCTTGTCTAAATGGAGGTCTTTCTTATATCTGCCTCGCTGAAGGTTTTACAGCTTTGCAATCTCATTTCACATATTTTCTCTGTATAGGGAACAGAATATTAAAACAGCAAAGAATGGAGAGGTGGACGGATACAAGCAATATAAGTCAGTATTGTTTGAAACTTTACAACTTTGCAAACTTGCTTAACATCTGTACAGCAAATTCATGAAGCCTGATCCCAGTTGTCAGCTTTCATAAGATATACATACCTGATTTATGTCAACTGTGAAATGCAGTAGAATGAGGTGCCAATCAACCAGACAAGGATGGAAAATTATGAACCGTGATGTTGCACTGTAAAGGTCCAATGAGCTGAGTAAAAGCCTAATGACAGATAACTTCACAGGTGACTCCAAGACATGATTTGAGGATTTGGGATTTCTAGTTTTCACAGTGGTGATTCAGAGTTTATCTCGTGTTAACACACACAGGATGTCACAATCACAAATTACATTATTATGTCGGGTAGCTATAATGAAGACTGTGTGCTTAATCAATTTCTTAAACTTGATTTTTCCCTTCAAATTTAAGAAACAAATAACTTGTTTCTCACTGTATGACATGTTATGTATCTGCTTGTTTCAACACTTTACTGAAGCTTTGTGACAGGTACAAACTAAATTTTACATGTTAAATACTAGATCCTCAGGCACCATTTGTTAAAGACTAAATTGAAATACTGTGAAACACGTTATTTTATATTCATTTTTCCAAAAAGGATCCTGCCATATTACGTATCTTTGGAAACATTGTGATTTTTACTAGAATTTAAAGTACGGTTCTCTGACTTTGAATGATGCTTGCACAAAATAAATTTGCAAAAATGGACCTACTGATGGGTACTTTAATTGAGTTGAATTTACCTGTAAGCAACACAAAGTACAGGCAAGTGCTTCACCACTAAAAAGAAACCAATAGGCACCATAAAGCTTGAATCTGAGAATAGTGACTGTCTTAGAAAATACATCAAATGATGTTATAATTATACACAACAAAGTTACCACAGGAAAGAGGCAAATGTTAATTTTCTAGTCACATTTGATAAGTCCACAGGTGGCAAAGCAACACCTATTTGAAATGGATCTAAAACAAGATTTTATGTTGCAAAAATATATAATAATTACAGGTTAACCTAATCATCTATGACATCTATTAGTGTCATTTCTGAATATCTGATTGTTCCACTTGCTGAGCGGAAATGTCAGATACGCAATGTCATGCAGCTGTTTTCATCTCTTAATATCCCAAAACAGTGTAGTATGGTATGTCACATTCTCTCATAGCGATCGACTGTGGATCTAAACATAACAGAATGAATAAGCAAGGACAGCCTGGTCGTTAAAGTCAAAAGTGTGTATGGTGAGTGACATGTTTGTTAGGCGGCAGGTGTCCTGAGAGATGCGTAGAACATGCCACAGTTTTTTCTCTGCAGAGTAAAAAGCAGCAATAACATCCAGCAGATGAAACTCTATGATTGAGGAGGAGGAGAAAGCAGCGGGAGTCTTTTCGCTGATAATTCAAGTTTAATCTGAGCTCTGCAGGAGGACACAGAGGGAGTGAGCTGTGCACCACTGCAGATTTACTCCCGGTAGCTTAATGTTATCATCCCCCACCAAACAACACNCCCCCCAAAAAAGAAAAACTGACACACACACATAGGGGTATGAGAGAACTCTGGATATACTGCAGCCTGAATTACACTGATTGCAAAGTTATTCATGATAAGGAAGGAATATTATGTGTTTATAAGGTGGAGGCTGATACAAGAAACTATCTGCAATACAGGCAATGATATAAATCATATTTAGCTAGCTTCCTATTCAGAAAGAAGTATAACAACTTCCAAAAAGCAAAGAATAGCAGCATTCAAACACAAGGCGAAGTCATTGTTACCATGGTGACATGGTGACATTGATTTGACTGATAGTGCCACTGCCAGTTGCCTTTATATAAATAAATGAGCAAAATACGTGAAAACATAAAAAAAAGATTAAATACAAGTTAGCCTATGCTTTATGTTTTTGAGTTATCAAGTCATTTCCTAGTTGCAAAATAGTTATTACAACAATTGATTTTGACTTGTTGATCACGTGCAATTTGATGTTCTCTTTCTTTGTTAAATAAGGACTGATTGATAAGTTCTGAGCCTGACAGAAGGAAGTGAGCAAGAGCTGCAATGTTTTTATGGATGAAATATAATGAGGTGTTTTGTATCTCAACATTCATTTAAGATCAGTGATTATAACTTAAAATTCAAAAGATGCCCAAGAATCAAGTTTGACAAACTGGGTTTACCATGCAGGCTGCTAAACACAGTTGTGGTTTTTTGAACTATTTCAGCACCCAAACTACTACTGGTTTGGTCCCCTTATAGACTTTCACCTTTTCTCAGACATTTAAAGGCTGTTAGCGCAAACTTTTTTCACTTAACATGAGGACTGTAAGCTGGATTAGAAGTTTTTTTTTCAACAGCTAAGAAAAGAATTTCTATGAATCTGTGATAAAACCCTTCCAACACTGTTGCCAGAAGTGCGTTGAACTGGAAGAGATTATGTTGAAAAAAAAACTTTTTACTAGGCTCAGAACTTAATAGTCAGCTTTTGAATATGGTTCTTCAAGGTGAAGACGTACGGTGTATGTACTCTATGCTTCTTTTAGCCTCTTATTTTAATTTATGCATGATACATTTATAAAATCCCATGTTAGTCTATGTTTGCCCTTGAATAATCTCAATTCTTTTGTTTGATAGAGTTAATGTACCATGAGTTATGTCATATTGTGCTATTGTGTCACATTTGCCAAGATGAATGATTGCACCTATATGTTCATCCTCACTGTAATAATCCATCAGCTGTCAGAACTGTCATTACAGCAAAGTACACTGCATGAGCTACAGCTTGATTCTTGTAAGCCTGTGATGAAAATGAGGAAGTAAGTAGCAAATGCATCAGTTATTTGATTTAATTCATTTTGGAAGATCCCTGCAGAAAACAACTTATTGAAAACTTAGGAAATCTCTCTCAGAACATAAACTGTAAATGACATTAACATCATATGCATACTGAAACAAGAAATGACTCAGCAGCTCTTGAATATATCCAAGCTGCTCATCATCCATGTGTATCTTCAGGCCCGTTTTCCAGGGCTACAGTGTATCTCTAATGACACGAAGAAATGTATTATCACACTAATCACATGAATAATAAATGAATTTTCACTGTTCTTTTTTAAATTGTTTCATTGTGTCTTAATTTAAAGAATATTAATGCTGAGAATACAAAAACTCAATCTTTTTTGTTGTTTCGAACATCCCAGCAATCCACTCCTTCTGAACCACTACTACTTAAAAGCATTTAACTTTTATTACTGTTTCTTCCTGGAAATTGGCTTTGGGCAGTATAAAGTGGTAGTGAGGCTGCTGAAACAAATAACAAAGACTATTATTTTCTCTCCTAAAAGCAGAAAGAGGGAGGCAGTGCAATTTTTGAATGGAATCAATCACAGGAGTCAAGAATCATGGCTGTGCTCCTGTTCACAGCCTTTTAAAGAAAACCTGACCATATCAGTGGAGTGAAGTTCATATATTACACACAGAATAGTGTAACGTGAGTATGAAAAGACTCTGATGTATTTGGTGAATTAGGGGGAGCAAGAAAAGCATTTCTGGAATGAAGTTAAATACTGTAACTATAATGTTACTCTTGGAATTCTGCTGTTTTTAGTCAAATCAAACTAATATCAATAACTGATCCTCGCTGCTCTTACTAAATTATGATAATCAGGCATTTCACACATTATCATACAGAATCTGGCAAAAAAAAAAAAAAAAAANAAAAAAAAAAAAAAAAAAATGCATCTCTGTGTGACAGTCATTTATTTCTTAATGTGAGACATTTTTTAAAAGTAAATGACTCATTCCATTCAAATGATTCAGCTATTGGCATAATTTCATTACTTTTGTTTAGTTAACTGTGCTTTCAGCTCATCTTAAAAATTGGCTCCAACACAAGACACATAATTGCAAAACATACTAACTGGGAAAAAAAAAATTGTTAAAAGTCTTGCAATAATCTCACAGTCAATCTATGAGTTCTTGAAGGTAGGTGTTAAAACTTAGCTTTTCTTAAACTAAAAAAAAAACAAAAGAAAAACATTTTTGTTCACTTTTCTGCAGTACAATCTAATGGACAGAGCACAGGGCATCAGCAATAGATAGATAACTCATACAATTGAGCAAACTAATGTTCCTAGGCATCATCACTTAAAAACCTCTCACCAACCTCTCACCAACTCCAGCCTTCCTGTAATGGACAGAATGAGGAGGAGGCCTTGATAAGCTAGAGTGGTCAACAAGGCAAAAGCAGATTTAGAGCTAAAAAGGCATTTCTAGGACATAAACATCACTGTTAAAGCTGCGTTGCAGTAGAGTGTTATATAAGGATTTCCCACCAGAACTTTGTAGGACGGGAAATATATGACAGGGTTTTAGTTTAAAACTCTTTAAATCCTGTGCAGTCAGCTCAGTCAGCAGACTACTGCCCTGCTTTTTTCACAAGATGTCAGGCTTACTTATGAGTTGATCACTTCACAGCTCAAACGGCAAGATGGCAAAATGTTACTGTACTTAAAAGTTATATAATTTATGTTTTCCAAGACAAACATTAAGAACTTTACAACATTTAAATGACTTATATTAAATGTTTTCTGATTTTCAATAAAAATCGGCTCCTTGTAAGGTTGCACATCCAGAGAATGAGGCCACCATTTCTCCACTGTGTTACTATTACTGTCTTTTAAATTGGGAAATCCTTTTTATTGTCATATGAACAAGTACAAATGAAATTCAGTCTCTGCATTTAACCCATCCCTAGGGAGCAGCCATTGTACAGTGCCCGGGGACCAACTCCAGTCCTAAGCCAGTGCCTTGGTCAAGGCACTGACAGGAGAAATAAGCCTAAGATACCTGTTTTTGATGGTGGAAACCAGAGCACCAGAGGAAACCCACGCAGAAAGGGAGAACATGCAACTCCACACAGAAAGGCCCTGCCCCCATCCAGCAATCGAACCCCAGACCTTCTTGCTGAGGCAACAGTGCTAACCACTGAGCCACCAGGCTACCTGATCTTATTAGGTTGTTTCCAAGTACCTTAATCCTTCTCTAACAAGACTTGCTGATACTGTGAATAGTACATGTACTACGGTTCCCAGGTATAAATAAATAAATATTATGTATGTCATGTTATGTGCAATTTGAATTGGTTATGTGAGTGTGTCTGAGTCATGGAGCTTGATGAACTCGAAAAAATTTTTACACGGTAAGACCAAATGGATGTTGACCTAGCATGCCGATTCACTGAATCACTAAACGGTAACTCAGACAGGCTGCACGAGGAATCACAGCACAGACGGTTACTTGAGTGAGTCTGAATCTGTGGAACTTAACTGAAAGCTTTTTCCTCACTTGCCATACAAGGACCAGTGAATGGAATTAAATAAGCAAAAATTCAAGTGTAGCTTTGCCTCTGAACATGCACAAGCTAAGGATTTTTAAAATGTATACTAATTTTTACTTTATTAACTTATTACTACAGTGTAGTTTGTTGGTTTTTATGATGTTGGAACTAACCTTGAGACTCTGTAAAACTAAGGACACCTCATCATCTCACAGTGAAAGGAAAGCCTAAGTCAAATCTCTTCCATTTAATTCTCCAGGGGCCAAACGTTTCGCAAGGAGTTAGTAGTAGTAGTGGGAGGTGATGTAGCCTTCGGGCCTACCTGAGCTACCTTAGCCTTAAAGCCAGCTTGCTTTCCTTTCTTCCTGGATGCTTGCATCACTCCAGGGTTGCTTGGACAGCCAAGCTTTACTGGCAGCATCTGTGTCTGCGAGGTTGAGGAAGATTCTAGTTTGCACTCTGAGCCCAGAGCAACACTTGCAGCTTTGTTGGTGGACTCCAGTGAGGTGGGTGAAGAAGATGGCTACCACCATAGTCAAAGAGAGAGACTGGAGGAGAAGAGGAGTTATCATCCACTCAACGATACTCAGGCTTGTAAGGAAGGAATATAAACTTGCCTAAGAAAGTGATAAGGGATGAATAAATAGTGTGTTCCTCCTAACTGTGTTTGAGGGAGTGAAACATGCCTCACGCCATGAAAAAACAAACATTAGATTCCACATCCTGTGCACCCACCTCATCCACCATTAGCTGCAACAAGAAAAGCATGAAGCTCCATTCTTTTGTAGCACTTCTGCAGCATACACAAATGAAGTTGTAATAGAGGAAATTTATAATCAAGTCAAGGATTTTGTGTCTTTTCATCTGCACGAACACTGTGCTATCCGCACTGGAGAAGTGAATGGTGACTTAATTAGGTTGAGGAAAGCTTTAAATTTGCCAGGCTTTCATCCTCACTATGCCTTGACCTTCCTAGAGCTTTGGAGGTGTGTGGGATTTGAGACTTCTAATCAAAAAACTAAAAATAAATAATCACAACTGGGTTTTACAAAAGCTGACACTGTAGCTTTGTTTTTGTAGGTCCATTTTGCTGAGAGATTTTAGTATTTCTGTCTTAGCATTACGCACCAACCTACATAAAAAATAATTTAGATAGCCACAGACAGCACCCTGCAATACGTGAAAAACATTTTGAAATACAGAGCAAGGTTAAAAACCCAAAGCTATTCCTATGGGCATGTTCTTGCTGTAGTTTCCTAAAGTAACTGCATTCCCAGTCTCTAGTTAATAAGGAAATATGGAATTTAACTGTCAATGAAATAAATCTCCCTATAGAACAGCTCTTCATTTTTCCATCCCTTGGTATATGGTATTAGACATCAAAGCGAAATCCAATTAAGAACTGTTGGATGAATTAAGTACCACTTACTTTATTCGGTTGCCCCTCTCCCTCACTTCATACTTCTTCAGGCCTGTAGTTGCTAAGTTTGCCAGAATACTTAATTTATATCTTCAGTTTAAGTTTAACACAATGTTAAACTTTTGGCAGGTGTTTTAATGGGTAAAACATTGCAGAGAATGGCAGGTTTGAAATTACAATCAGCTACACTATAAGATACAATAGCTCATTAGTCAATTGATGTTAATTGATCATAACATTTTTGTAGTAAGGTCTGTGCATAAATCAGGATGTTTATCAGTAATCTTTATATTGGACAGACCATTTTAAAGTGAAATGAATACTGAAAAAAACAAACCTTTTTCTAAGTTGTTCAAATTTATACCATGAGGCATTTTTTTCATGTTTATATATTCAGATCCCTCTCTTTTCTCGTCCAGTAAACATCAGAATATTTTGATGACTCATCCTGCACTCTGGGGTATATTATAAAGTTGAATTAAATAAAAATCAAATGTGATTTGGGGCAACCAGGTGACCCCTCTCATCTTATAAAGCCCAACTGCATCATCAGATGTTTGTCATAGCAGCTGATGGAGTGACAATGTCAATGTAAGATGGTAAAAAAACAAAAAACATGTTTCCATTTCTCAAAATGCTATATTTTCAGGCTAAGCAGCTAAAATTTTGAAGATATCTGAAAAATCCAAATTGTGTGGCAAGCATCTTTTACTGACTGTTTCCCAAACTTCAGACAGTTACACACACTCTACTTACAGAGATGTAAGATATGCTCACCCATTTTCAATCAATCACACTGTCATTCACCATTTTCTCCTCAGAAAAAATGGTGATGGTGCAAAAGCTCACCACTGCTCTTCAGTGTCTGACCTTGGCATGTGGTTAGCACACCAGAACTCTTTACAGCCTTTTTAATAGAAGATAATGGCATTATCACGTTTTATATCACCATAATCATCCTGCTCCAGCTCCATCTTTTCAAAGATAAAGATGATCAGGTAGATTAAGATCAGATTAAAAATAATGTGTTACCAAATAAGGGTTTCATCTCAGATCTTATATAAATATTTTCAGAAAACAATTTGTACACTGCAAATGTAATTTTGAGAAGAATCTACAAATGTCAGTGTTTTAAGTTAGCTTTGTATATGTACACATATTCAGTGGTGTAAATTACAAAATATATTTGTTAAAGTACTATACTTAAGTACAGTTTTGAGGTTGTGGAACTTTGCATGAGTATTTCCTGTTCCTCCTTTCAGAGGGAAATGTACTATTATTATATACTCTGACTGCTACATTTATCTGACAGCTATAGTTACTGTTACTTTGCAGATTTTACATTCAGCATGAGAAAAACAAATATGTAGCTCTGCATATTAAAATAGTGTAGGACATTAGGATTTTAAATTGTAACTTCACCTCTGCCATCATTAAAGACATGAGCTGAAAGTTCATCTTTACTGAAGGAAGAATAGCGGATTTGCAATCATTTTCATTTGTACTGGCAGTGGTTTTTCTCTCTCTGACAAATCTGCAGGAGTCTCTCGGGAATCTCATGAATATATTTAGGATTATTAAACCATTTTTAAAAAGCTATTTTGCATGCATAGGATCTAGTCATTATAATGCAAATGAGACCGGTGGGATGGTAAATAAGGTGTGAATGAGAAAATGGAAAATGAATAAAGAAAAGCACTTGGATGCACATCTGTGGGAGCAGCCATATTAGTTTGGATACCCATTACAGTCAGTTTTCCCTTGTGCTTTCCCAGGTAGCATTTCTCACTGCAGCAGTCTGTGATGGTGATCTCATGGGGGAAAGAAGAGTGTGTAAAGCGACACTTGAACAAGTTATCTTTAGAAACCATCATTGGTTCCATCAGGACCTATGCACAAACAAAAAGAGGAACTATGAGCAAATCACCCCCTAATCCATCTGAGTTGCATGCCATCTATGCTAATTGAAATTAAAAAATATATATATATACATAAAGTTGGTATTCTACAGGATATGAAGTTAAAGGCCTAAAGCAAATAAATGTGACCTTATAAATTACATATATATTCACTATCATAACTGAAGATACATACTTACTGTATATTCAAAAGTCTAGAGTATAGAATGGTAATTTACCTGAACACTTTGCCACAGGTATTATTACTAGCTGCTATATTACATGTCTAAAAAGAAGCTGCATCGTCTCTAAATGCCATATCTTCCTGTTATTTTTTCCACTATGCAAAGTTTTCAGAAGGCATAATTCACCCTTGTCCTACTTTAGGAAATGTCTCTCACTCTCTTTTCATTTTCACTTCTCTGCTGCCTCAAACAGATTCTTTTTATGATTTGTGCAGACAGTTGTGTAAAAGCCTGACATTTATTTGAATTATATATTGCAACGGTCTACTAGTCATGTTATGCTGTTGATTTCAATGCATGACTCTGCTAAAATAGCAGATAATAAAAATGTGTCAGCATGTCTAGCAGCACTCTACAACACAGATAATATAAATTTTTAATATCAACAGCAAGTTATCAGTTTTAATATTAACAGCTTGGATTTAGTTGTTATCCATGTATTATAAGACCAGACAATCAGTGATAGGTTTCAGTCCTGTGTTTTGTTTTATGATGTTGATCTACCTTTTGTTTATGCAGATTTTTGTGTGTCTAATAAACGATAAATTAACCAATAACATTCACAAGCAGCCATCCTGCAAAATATGTGACTAGCAAATACTGGAGGGCTTTGAAGAAATGAACTTACATCCGCATGTTGGTGGCACATTTGACAAAGGTTTATACATTAGTGTACACAGAGATTAGTTTCTCTCTATACTCTGTAGACTAAAGTAGAAATATCATCAGCATAAACCAAACAATCATACAAACACCGGCAATGAGATAAGACTTCATCCTGCCTGGCATACAAAGTGTATTCCTTGGCAGCCATAAGAGGAAAGTGATACATCATGCATCAGAGTGAAAACAGACTCTGGTGATAAATCAGGTTGGCAAGAGTTCACTGCTCCTCAAAGTCAGTGCATCATTAATTAACACTCCTTTTAAGATCAAACAGATGATCTTGCCCTTTTTATGAACACATATTGTAATTAAGAGTGTGAGGCGATTAGTTACTAAACTTTTCTAACCTCTTTCATTAATCTTACTCTGTATATTAGGAGTCGTTACAGAGATTTGGTCCATTTGTTCTGATCATCCTGTAAATGCCTCTATTTTTGCAGACTGACATGTTAACTTATGAGTCACGGAGCAGTGTTTGTTCTGACTTCATCTTTTGGCATCAGTAATGTCTGATGTGTGTGTGTGATTGCAGTGTTGTCCCATTCAAGAACACACTGCTCAGCTCATTGTTTTTGACCCCAAACTGAAGTAAAAATCCTAACTTTAAAGACCACTTAATAAATCAGTATTAAAATTTTCCATCTCAAATGCATTATTAATTTGATGTAATGGGAGAGTAACAGAGCCTGGTTTCACCGCAATCACACTTGAAACTAAATTACTCTTGCTGCCTGCTACCTGCTATTGCTCTTTGCCAGCTATTCCTCTCATCCAGTCCTCCAGAATACAGATCCTCCTACAACCTGCCAATGTAGTTTAAGGGATGCCAGTGAAGTCCTAATACAATTTAATCTGTCCTTTATTTTAGAATTCCTATAGCATCGCTGTGAAAACTGTTACTGTGACTCCTTGGGTCACAGGAGTCAGCAATGTGTGAACACTCAGAGAATAAATGCAGGCTTCCACCCACATCTGACTCAGAACTGACCAAGCTACTTGGATCACTTGCTTGGATCTGATGTTAAAGGACCAAACCTGTGAGTTTGGATGTTTAAGCCCAATACATACTACCCGCATACATGTTACATTACTGACAACCATTTTCCAAAACATAAAACTAAATTTTAGTTTTCCTCAAATCCTGTAATCTTTCAACATCATATGCTCAGGTGATACATCCACCTTAAAAGTCAATATTTCGCCTTCTAACACTTATATATGATTGTAGAGGACATGGTCATTTTAATTTCTCTGTAAAAGTCGTTTTCTCTTGGACTATATTTCCTAGTAGAGACATACATTGTCTTCCGTGCAGCTCCATGTTAGATCGATTAAATAAAGTTACTTCTTAATAGATGCCTTGTTCGCTGTGATTGATTAAAAAGTCTACAAATATTTAATTCTGGTTAGGAGAAATACAGCAAGGAAGTCAAACAAAGATAAGTATTTGCTGAATAAGACAAGAAAATAAAGCCTGATATTCTTGGAGTGGGGTCACAGTTCTAAAAACTGAGCTAACACATCTGTCATGCTGGTGTTACTCTGGTGTTCACATCTGCAAATCTGTTGCTGCATGCAACAAGCCACAGTTCAGATAGAAGCTTCATCCTACATGAGCACAGCAGTGGGCCCAGATGTTGTAGAATCGTTAAATATATGAATGCACAAGCAAATTAAGGCGCTTTTCCACTCTGTGGTAGAATGGTGGCTTATATAACTGAAAGTGAAAAAAAATTATTCATTATTGAGTTTTTTTCTGCACCTTATATTCATCTGTGACTGATGTTCTAAGCCATAAAAATAATGTGTTTTATGTGCCATCCATCTCTCAAAGGCTGACTGATTTAGCCTGTATTATAGGAAAACAAAGAAATACACACACACACACACACACACACACACACACACACACACAGTTACATAAAGCCCAGTGTTCACCTCCATCAACGTCATGTTCCTCTCTCTCCCACTCTCAGAAATGACTCCTCATCTTTCTCCTTCAGGTCTTGCTCTCTTTAGTGTCTCATCATACCCAATAGAGCAAAAGTCATGAGATGATTTGGCCGGATAAAAGACTTAGGATTATTCACTCTGGGTCTGTAGGATTGTTATGCATTAAGATTCAAAGCATGATGATTTTCACCTATACAATTCACCTTCTTTCTAATGTCATGCACACCTCACTAGAGCAACACTGTCATAGTCTGTTAGCAGGCTCGATATTCTCCTTTTGGCATTTTCTTTCCTGTCTACAAGGGGAGGGTGGTAAAAAANAAAAAAAAAAAAAAAAAAAAAAAAAACTAGTAAGGGAATATTCTCCCTGTTATTTTCAGCCAGCAGGAAAGAAAATAACAAAGCTGGTTTTGTTGACAAAAATACGGAGTGCCCTTTCTCTACAGGGAGTCGACAATCATAGCATTTTGATACAAGTAGCTTTACAGAGCTCCATACCAAACTGTTAGAAATCATTTATTATGTTGCATCTCTCCTCAGAGACGAAACAACACCAGAGGCTTATTCACTCTCTCGGGATCAGTCAAAATGAAGTGCCTGTTCAGTTAGCATTGTTCTCTAATAGCTGTACCTGCAACACATCCGTTTCTTACTCTGACTGGAGAATGTGTGTGTGTGTGTGTGTGTGTGTGTGTGTGTGTGTGTGTGTNGAGAGAGAGAGAGAGAGAGAGAGAGAGAGAGAGAGAGAGAGAGTCTGTGTGTGGGAGTCAGTCTGTTACCAAGCAAATTGTTGGAATAGGTTCAGATTTGTTCAAAGACAGTTCATCATGCTCATTCATCTTCTCCATCTCAGTGAAACGTCAAAATATTGTTGGAGTTCCTTGAGCACATCACTTTTTTTTTCTTTTTTCTTTTTTTTAGTTTGTGATGTAGTCCATGCACTCATTTGTATAATTAATACCAATTTTAATCCCAATTGGTATTCTTACCAAAATCAATTAAGCACCTGATATGCTTGTTACATCAGTTTATGTGCAAAGTTATGGATGATGATGACATCAATGTTGAATAATAATGCCAGTGCAAATGCATATTCATATTTACAAGAACAAAGTTGATTACAGTTTTTATTTAGAGATGATGTCACTGGCCTCAGATGCATTTGATTGAATTACACAAGTATTGGTTTGATTCTGGAGCATTCTTGTTGGCAAAAGATGGTGTCAGTCACTATACTCTGAATTTCGTCTGTGATTTACCACATACAAAAATGCAGAGCAAGACAAATACATATATACTATGGTGTAAGACATGGATGAAATTAATAGGATTCGGCCATTTGCTGAATATGCAAGACTTGCTGCTTAATTGGTTATAAGAAAACGCACAGCAGGTAAGGAAATGCATGGTGAGATTGCTAACACCAATAAGCCAAAGACTCACATAATCTAGGTCTGTTACTCAGAATGCGCCAATGTTAATTTACGTCAATTTCAATCAGATTATGTTTACATGATGTTGAAAAAAATAATCTATTTATTGTCTTAGTCAGTGTAGAATGGAAGTTTCATACTGACTGTGATTGGAGCATATCTTGTACCAAACGTAGAGGCTGTTTGGCTTATTTGCACTGACACTTTCATCAGATCTTGCAAACAGAATTGCATTGTGGCCTTACCTTGATAAAACACGAGCTCGAGACTGACTGGCTCTTTGGGGGATAATTCTAAAGCTTTGGAGAGAGCAGGGGAAATTTTTCATACACACTTCAGTGCACATGCACTTACTTTTTCACTTACATAAAACTTTCTCTTTTTCTCCTCTTCTTTCGCTCTCTGAATTTACACCTCTCCTCTTTCTGACTTCAACATTTCTCTCTAGTGCTTAACTACAAACACTTTGATACTTTATCTCTGTCCTCTTTCCTTACTCTCACCGTCACCTTTCCTTCTTCTTCCTTTCTCTCCCTTGTCTCTAATCTGTGTCTAATGCCTTGCCAATCACTGAAACACCATTAGCATACTGAAAGGGTTTGAGAGAGACAGGAGGGAGACGAGACAAGACAGATCCAGGGAGACATAAGACACTATAAGGCAGAGGACATCTTCAGCCTGGTTGCTAATTCATTCACAGATGATAAATGAGCCATTTTGTGTTTGCTAATGGGAGAGAGAGATGGAGGTGAACGATAAATGGATTTACTAAAATACATTTGGAAAGATGGAGGAAATCTTTCTCTCCCCTCACAGACATTTGATCCCAAGGTTTAGTTTGTAATTCAGTAAGTGAATGAGGTGAACCAATAAATGACTCCGTGATTCAGACTGAACTATACATTACACTGCTTTACTTTTTAAATTCCCTGTCAGAGCCTGAAGAATGACACACACACCGTCTTGAGTGGGTTATCACAAGCTACATGCAGTCATATAATGTCAGCAACTCTTGCACTTAAATGTGTTGTTCAAAACCACTGTTGTTACAAAGAAATCTCCATTTGTTGACATGAAGTGTTTCCTATTAATTTAACTTTTTCTACAATCTTCTACATCTTTTCTTTTAAATGCGGCTGACAGCTGACTTATACAGGTAAACAGTGAGAAGCTGTAAGGAAAAAGTAACCAAACCGTGGCCTGTGTCAGGCTGTCGTGCCCACGGTGAATGGTAATGAAAAATATGCCCTGCATCGTAATCACCAGTGACCCTCATGCTAAGACTTGATTGGCTCGTCTGTGGCCTCTTGAGTGTCCTCTGAGCAAGGTCGTGACTGGCCACTGGTCTGAACCTGATGAGAATATTCATGACCCTGTATGTCTGAAAGCTAGGAGGCTCACGTCGATTAGTCTTAAATATCTCAGTGTCCAGGGGTGTCCAGGATAAGGTTAAGATATCTGTGTGTGTGTGTGTGTGTGTGTGTGTGTGTGTGTGTGTGTGTGTGTGTGTTCATTGTGTCACCTCCTGATCTATGGGTAAGTGGATAAAGGCATTGGTAACAAACACAACATACAGTTTATCAGTTGCAAAGAGTGTCTTTATTAAAGGTTAATAAATTGTTATAATGGTTAGAATGACTAATAAAATAAATAAAATTAACATTTTCCATATCAGTTAAAGGAGGATGGATGAAAGTTAAGCATAAACAGCTCAGGTGATACAGCGAGTCAGCTTGACAGTACTGTGTCTTGAAGTGTCTATGAGCAAGGCACTGAAAGCAAATCGCTCCCAATAAGCAGCACCATTGCCATACATAACAGATCCCTCATCATCACAGTCCATTTAAATCCAGATTAAAACTTGATCAAATTCTAATTAAGGCAATAAATTGATTATTTCCAAAATTATGTCAAAACCATAATTAGATTGAAATTGACATAAAGCAGTATTGGTGTGCTCTGCGTAACAGACGTAGATTGTACAGTTGTAAATTAATTTACTCAAACATATTAAGGATCCATCAACCACAACCAGTGTAAGAATTCTGTGCATGTTTCCTTACCCTGCATACCTTCCTCTCTCCTAAGCCAATTAAACAATGAGTCATGTATATTCAGCCAGTGTGTGTCAGTGGGTGAATTATAGAGTTTGTAAATTGCTACAGTATATCCTGTTCAGGTTGAAAACTATATGTACAATATACTATATATATTATATCCACTTGTAAAGTACTGTGAATAAGAACAACTTCTGGGTTGCCATGTTTTGAAAAATCTCTTTATCCCTTATTTTTTTTAATTAATAACTTATTAATATTTACAGCTTCTTAATTTATTACAACTAATAAGACTTTTATTCCTTAGTAGAAGGGGGTATAGCTCTATATTTATTTATGTGCTAACACGGTAGTCCTTGTGGAAAAAGCTTTTTTCACTAGGTTAACCTTTAAATCTGCATAATCGTTCCATGATGTAATGGCAACATGCCGCTGAAATGATTTGTATAAACAGAGCCATATGGTTCTGCACATTTTCTTTCCCATTCTGCCCATCTCTCAATGCCCATGTGAGACCTCCCTACCACTCATCTAATAAGCTTATGTTTTCCTGTTGTTCTGAAATGTGGCATTGATGTCACACCACCTGTGTATGGGAAGGTTAACCGTTTGGAGACAGATACAACAATGTTTATGAAAGACTGAAGTTTATGTTGTTATTTCTTATGCTTTTTAATTTGCTTTAAAAATCTCTTGGTTGATTCAAGTAATTATGCAATATTTCACAACAGGGAAATCATGCTAATTCTCTCTCTCTCTCTCTCTCTCTCTCTCTCTCTCTCTCTCTGTGTATGTGTGTGTGTGTGTGTGTGTGTGCGTGTGTGTGTGAGTTTCCATTTATCACTTCATAGTTAGAATATTAACACATTTATTCCTTCATTAATGTTTTATGTTCAAAATTCCCATGATAATATTTTAAAGTCAGGGATTATTTATGCCATTTGTCTCTCTATTAAGAGACAAAGCTATGCCATTTGCGTTCTATAAGTTAAAGGACCATACCGGTGATTTTGCGCATTTAAGCCCAATAAATACATGCAAGAATTTTCTGAAAATTCTGACCAGTCTCCATACAGCCTGGCTGACATTGTTCCACACAACAGTTATGAGTGTTCAGCATCTTCTGTCAATATTACCCACAGTTGCATCAGATGTAAAGCCTGGTAATTTTGACCAAGAATATCATGTTGTGTGGACACACTGGGAGATGATTTGTATTTGAACAGCTCTACTAAGCAGACCAATATCATTGATATGTTTCCAGGAAATACATAACGTGTAACACAGACCTGCTGAGAGTGGATCTCAGGATTTATGGTGAAGAAGAATAATTCTTTAATCTGAGCGGTGGTAATAAACAAAAGCATAGATGATAGTCTCACACACATCATTAACTCCTGCTTACATCTAGACACAATTTGCACCTTAGTGAGATGAACTGATTGTTTCAGAGGACATAAACATGAATATGGTTATTAGTGCATCACAAAGGTTTTCTCAGTTAAATCAAAAGAAACAAAATGAACTGAGAGAAAGACGATGCAGACAGAAAGACTGCACAATTTTGTAATGCTGCATTGTGCAGCTCACAACTCACAAGCTAACAGCTCTGCCTTTCAGTGGATGTACAAAATGTACAAAAAGTTACACAGAAGGCTGAATGTTACAAAAACAAAACAAAAAAACAGCCAATTTACTATCTTGAGAAGCTTTTATTAATAGTTTAAATTTACATTATTATCAATATTATACGTGTTTTGTTTGGTGCGCAAATGATGTTTCAAAAGTTTTAAAAGTGGTTGGATGTCAGACATGGGTTTGGAGATGTAGAATATGCTGCTTTAATTCATTCAATTTTCTTGACGCCTCTAATGGAAATGAGTGTATTTGATCTAGTGGCTGTTGTTTAGAAGCCATTGTTGAGGCAAATAGATTTGCTACAGATGTTGATAATTAAAAAGGAGACTCTTTGCTTCTACTTTCTACATTTATAAGCAACAGAACAAATTTCTCCCTGCAAGAAATGATCTACCCTGGCAGACAGACAGATAAGTAACATATGGTAGTTAAAAGGCAAAGCAGCCATGCGTTAGTTTAATATGTGTCAGAATAAGATGGTGTTTTTCTGCAAACTTCCATTACAAGGCTTTCCAGATCCAAACATGCAAATCTGTGTCTGAAAAGTGCCTTTTGTCCATAATCCTAACACATTTTCTATAGCATGAGACAAGAAGAAGAGGACTGGTTGCCAATACCCATAAGTCATCTCTGTATTTGCATACACTGTAGCAGATAGCATACTTGAATTAATCTAATGTGTGTGTGAGGTTATGATAAGCCTAAAATGCAAGAAGAAATAACAGTAGTAATATTTACTACATTTATTCTAACTATTCAAGTGGAGTTTGTTATCCTAATCAACTTTCCTACAATGTAATTTTGTACTTTTTAAATAAATAAACTTTGTAAATAAACAAATAGAAAAAGAGGGTCTCTGCAGCCACATCACATTCACATGCCTTCTTACTCTATCTCACCTTTTTTAATACACATTGCAAACATGTACTGTAAATAAAAGCCTTTAATGTGCATGTAAAGCACCATAATTAACAAAAGATTTTAGAATTGAAAAGTTATGTCAGAGACAAACTTATTCAATAACACAGACATTTCCAAAGAGAGATACAAGCTACCCCCCATTCTGTTTAAATGTTTAAATGACACGTGTTTGTGTCTTTCAATACATTAATTCACTATTGACTATATGCTTAGTAATGTATTTTGATGATTGCCTCTGTGCTACTATTTTGACACTAATCAGAAAAAAGCTGAGTATGAGAGGGAGGGAGGGAGAGAGAGAGAGAGAGAGAGAGAGAGAGAGAGAGAGAGTAGGGAGTTGCTTTCACAGTATGTTGTGAACAGACCCATTGCATCTGTGCAATATGTTAGATGGAACACCTTGCAGAGCTCAGCAGACAACCGTTCATTATTGTATGATGACCATATGCTTGTAACTATGTGGGACCAAGTCTGGTTCAGATGCATGCTTACCATCCTATTTTACCCACTTTACTGGGCAGGCCATAATGATCAGAAATGTATTAATGAGCCATAGTAGCCATAAAATAATTAAAGTTTCACATTGTTTCACATTGAAGGATTCCTTTAATACTGTTCATCCTTCAAATATACAGTTCAAAGTCAATGATGGACTCCTGCCGTCTTGCAAAAAGGTTACATCAAATCAGGTCATTTCTTTCTTTTAGATAGATAAAAGGAAAAGTACGTCCCATTTGTAGGGGGAACCGATGTAGCAAGAGACTTATGAATCTCACTTTTTTATAAAGATGTATGCATGTTCAGTCCATGTATTTGCTAACTGGCAGTGATTCACTGATAAAAGCAGATGTAGGGACACAGCAAGTCAGTGTCATATTCAAATTTCTCTGCATTATAAATGTAAGGATGAGTTTAAACATACACTCCATGTTGAATTATTCAGCCACTCCCTCACTCTGTGAGAGGCTTCTTGACTTGATGCCTCACAGTCTGTGAGGCATCAAGTCAATGAACCAAATAAGTGAGGCAGCCATCAGTGGCCAAGCCATATTGGAGATGCAATGTGTGATGTGTGGTAGCATTTATGTTACATTCAACTATATATTTTAGATATATATTTTTTCCTCTGCACAATTTCATTCAAAACATAAAAGAATGAAAGTTTATCAACAGCAGGGGGATAATTAGGGGGTGAGAATATATACCACCTACAGAGTGTGTAAAAAAAAGACTATTTATTTCCTATCATGGTCTAAACTTGCACTTGTATCCTATTTGTACCATCATACATTACCTAAAATGACAGCAAGTGACTCTCTTAATATATGTCTATGAATAAGCAAGTTAAGGAAAATCTTTATTAAAAATGCATACACATAATTAAAACCATTTTATATTAATTTGGTAACTGACTTTTGGCAAAAAGTAAATGTTTATCTTAATTATGCATAAATGAACAGCTCAAAATATATAATCCAATTTTTTTGTAATCTACCCAAAGTTCATACCGGCAACTTGCAATCAGTAGGGAGCATGTCATGGTGGGCTTTGATTGCCTCGACTTCATGTGTTGTACATGGAGATATGTGTATATACTGCCACCTAGTGGAAATATCCAAAACTGCACGGCACGATGAGTCATTCTCGCATCTTTACGCCTCCTTACTTCTGCAGAGGAACCCAGTTTGGGTAGTAAATTAGTCTCGTTTAACATTCACAACTGATGAATGGCATCCCAAGACCTGTGAGGATGGAGCTGAAAGGCTTGTAGACAGTGAGCACAGAGTGAAAAGAAGCGGGTGACAGAAGGAGTGAACCAGAGATTTGGGTGCTCTCAAGCAAGAACACTACTGAGTGTGCTGACAACGCAAAGCCACAGACATCAAGCAGCAACCAGTCAAAGCAAAGAGACCCAGTGTGAGTCAAAGTGAGAGAGAGAGAGAGAGAGAGAGAGAGAGAGAGAGATTATTTCCAGCCAACATGAAAAAAATCACCAGAAAAATGTTTATTTTCAGTGGTTAACAAAATGACTGGCTCCAGTAAGTTTAGAATTAGAAGCTAGTGGATGTTTTTGAACCTTGGCATTGAAACAATCGTCAAGGGCAGCAGGCTGAAAAAAGGCTGTAACAGTTTTTAGCATCTTTTATTTTCTCCTTAACCTCGATGAATGTCCTCTACTGTGTTTAAAGATGTCAGTGATAACATGAGTTTATGGAGTCTTTAAAGGAGCATATTGTGGGTTTTTGCATGTTTGAACCTAATAAATACTACATGTTCCGTTAGTGACAACTATTTTCCAAAACATAAAACTGTATTTTAGTTTTTAATTATTGTTATTTTGCAAAATTACCTAATCTTTCGAAATCAAATGTTCAGGTGATACACCTTAAAATTACTTACTTGACTAAACTTAATACACGTTTGTAGAAGGCACTGTTGTTTTAATTATGTAAAAGCAGTCTGGGATTACATTCCCTGGTGGAGACATACATTTTCTAATATGTAGCTCCGTGTTTGATCAGTTACATTAAGTAACTTTGAAAAAAATATATACGTTTTGTTCACTGTGATGGATTACTTACCTCAAGCATTGTTCAAGTTTCTACATGTTGATTTTTTTATAGCATGCTGAATGAATTGATATCGGTGTCTGCCTGGAAGGTAGGAAAAACAACTGGAAAATGTATTGCTCAAGTAGTATGTTTTGGAAAATGTTGGCTGTAATGTAGCTTGCATCCAGATTGTATTTATTGGGCTCAAACATGCAAAATCATTGGTATGCAGACATAGATAGATAGAAAAAAGAAGAATACACTGCATGTTTCATTTTAACACACTCATATCTCACACTAATCTCCCCGTGGATCACACATTCTGCATTATTTAGCGCTGGATTTACAGTAAATAAATATGTCAGGTGCTAGTCAAGAATTCTCACCACATTTATGTAGTGTGATAAACATTTTAATTAAATAAGAAGTTTTCATTTGCATGTAAGATTAAGTTGTGTCCAAAGCAAAATGCAATGTAGGTGTGACGGGTGTGGTTTGGACCCAAGTGCAGCACACAGTACACAACACGGACAGTTTAAGTTCTTTTATTGAGTCCACTATCCAACACAGAAGCAGGCAGATCAACAGGCAGGACAAAGCGCTCACACAGAGACTGACAGACGAGGAACCCAGATGCAGGGACAGGTATCGGAGTCGGAGACAGAAGGCTGAGGTGATTACCAGGGCAACGACGAGCAGGTTAGTCCAAGACAGGCAGGTTCGGTAACAGAATGTCAGTCCACAGAAAAACGCTGGAATGTCTTGCATCAGGGATAGCAGAGAACAATCTGGCAAAGGGTGAGTGTGAGACTGGGGTTTAAATCCATGCTTAATTGGTAACAATTAGCGACAGCGTCCGAACCTGAAATGAATCAGGCTGATGAATGGAGGTGAGGAACAGAAGACCAGGCAGGCAGAAATGGCAGGTGAGTAGCTGAGGACCAGGCATGCAGAAATGGCAGGTGAGTGGCTGACCAGACATGCAGAAATGGCAGTTGAGTGACTGACCAGACATGCAGAACTGTGACAGTAGGATTATTAAATAACTAAATATACGGCAAAATGTTCCCCAAGACGGAGAATCTAGCAAAAAGAGGAGAGAAAGAAGTATTCTGGAAACTGTTACCTGGAACGTGGTGCTGAAAGGAAATGTCACAGGTGTTTATCCATTTGTTGAACTCCTCTCTTCCGTAAGCTGCAGTGAAATTGCCATAAAACTTCTAAATGACTGCAGACTGTAGTCAATTTCCAGGCCTAGAGCTCCATGAAACCAAGTAATATGGCAGTCCAGTCCACCGTGACAAGTATTAAGGCAAGCATTCTTTTCATCCAATGATAAATAGCTCTCTGTGCACTTTGAGTTCATCTTGTTAATTGTGTGCCTTTTGTTAATAAATGTTTTGCACTCTTCATTTGTAACACAAAAATAAATATGCGTGTTAGGCACTTTTTTTTTTTCAAACACCCTTATTTCACTGTCACTTCAGTCACAACTTGAGATACAACAGTCCACATAATTACTGTTTGACAGGTACTTTTAATCAAGTGAAGCTTGAATACATTGAGAACACCTTTTTGACATCATTATTTTTTATAATACCATCAAGAGATAATAATATAAAATAATAAAAATAATAATAATTAGGTTATTAAGACCACACAACACTCATTAATTAAGCTCTCATGTTTTCTGATGTTACCTGTATTTTGGAAATTAGAATAAACATAAATAGGCCATATGTCAGAATTTCCCACCTGTCTCATTGTGTTGCCAGGTCAAGCTCCTCTCAGGAAATTACATCATTATGCCATTTTTAACTAAGCAGCCTCAGGGCACTGAGCTACTTGATCTATCTTCATCTTTCTCAAATGCCGTCCACATCATAAACTCCTCAAATCTGTACAAACACACGCTGTGAAAGCTGAGGAAACTCGTTGTGAGGGACTGGTGACATTGACAAAGTGAGAGTGTGGCTATAGTGCAATGTAGCAGCAATATGCCACTTATGAAAACACCTGCTTCACACTGTCAGCAACTTCACCTTGTGTCACCTAAATCCCCTCTGGAGGATTGCATCTGACAGATGTAAGACGGGAGGGTTTCAAAGGGCAGAGGTGGGGGTGAGGATAGGGGTGGAAGTGGAAAGTAGAGTGACAATTGTGACTTTATAAGCAAAAGTTTTTGGAGAGCTGAAAGACACACAGAAGAGGGATGAGACGTTATGACTACTCTGCCAGAGAAACAGCAAAAAATAAATAAATAAATATATTAAAGTACTTTTTATGCATGATTAGCATTTATTAAAAGCCACTTTTTCTTTCTTTCTTTTCTTTTCTTTTTTTTTTTTTTTTTTTNTTTTTTTTTTTTTTTTTTACCTTGGAGCAATGCTAAAAAGGTTAGGGTTAGGGTTTCCCTTCATCTTTCTTCATGCTGATTTGAGAGATACTCTAAGTTCTTCCATGTGTATTTCAATTCAACAAGAAGAGGTTAATTTCTTGCCAGCAGTGTGTGTGCATGTGTGCGTGTGCGTGTGCGTGTGTGTGTGTGTGTGTTGTGGGTTTGGACATGTACAGGATGATAAATGTTCTTTTTCACGGTTGAAAGGCAGCTAATGTGGCAGGCCGACTTGTTAGACAAAAGAAATTCTAACAAGGATATAAAAGACACAAAGGACACAGCAGTGTTCCTGAATGAACTCATCTTTCTCCAGACGACAATCTAACAGTTGGAATGTGAAAAGTTTCCTTAATAGATTTTTTTTAACTAAGTCAATCAATCAATCAATCAATTTATTTAAAGTGCAAAATCACCATGCATCATGGTCCCGATA
>VXCM01004176.1:0-15706 GCA_014773175.1 Lucifuga dentata
AGAGAGAGAGAGAATAATGAGTGTTAAAGCTGCATTAATTGACTTTTGTCCACAAAGTAACAGAAAATCTCCAGAAAAAGATGACTGACACACAGTCCTGACATATTATCACCTTATAAAGTTGGATAATGTTTCAATTAACAATCGCCTACTTACAAATTCAGGAGACAGAGCATAATTAGCAATGTGTGTTTCTGTCAGCATGATGAAGTTCAATATTCAGTCTCCTTTTAGCTCTGTTTTGGTCTCCACCAACTCCTGAGAACAATATCTGGGTCTTCAGCTTGCTAGATGGTCAAATTTCTTGATGATGACCTTCAGGAGGCTATAAGTTCTGTAGCTCAGCAGATTTGGGTAATATTGTAACTCTGTGGGTTTGGCACTCCAAGTGATCCCTTTGTATTACATGGAGTCATTGGATTCAATGTTAATATAAAAATATTGATCCATGCACAACAAGGTATTTTGAAATCTATAGATGAGACAGTGGCAAAGAATTCCACTACAGTTGGTGTTTTTAAGTTCCCTCTGCTTCCCCATCCATTAATTTCCAATGACAGGACATCTCATTGGCTGTGCCTAAAATCATCATCATCATCATCATCATCATCATCATCATCATCTTTTGAAGTCAGGCAGGTTAGTCTCTCATCAGGGAGCCAATTGTTAAGGTAGCATTAAGCATCAGTACTGTTGCCTTGGTTCCCGTTGACCAATGTCCCAGGTGTCCTGATAATTTTACCCTGACAGCAACTCTCTCTGCGTCCAATACACATTTTTATGTATCCAGTCAAAAAGTTTGAGTTTGTGGAGTTTTTACTGCTTGCTCTCATGCAGCAGTGGAATGTACGCCGTAAAAAGTATGAGCCGGTTTATAGCGTAGTCGCACAGGTATGACCTCTGTCAGGCTCTGCCAGAATGTTTCTGACCTTGAGCTTTCAATTTTACAGCCTGTAATCAGACATCAGTTTAATATAGTGTTCACCCTGCTGAAGTTCATATAGTCAATCATCCAGCACACCAACATATATCATATACTATATATGCCATGTGTAGATAAAACATTTTTTTTGTTTTTGTTTTTAGGCCTGCGATGTCAATATCAATAATCTATATAGTGCTGTGAGTTGGACTTTGATGGTTGATCATAATTGGCTGAAAATCTGTATTAAAATGTATAATTTCAACTAGTGATAAGTTCAGATTTGAACCTTGTAAACCCGTTCTGGACTACATATATTACATATATATTCATACATATACATATTCTGGACTATATATATATTACATATAATAACAATACTATTATATATATAAATATATAATATTACATATTAGATATTTTAAGTTGTGGTTATGCTGTAGCACTTGTCTTTTAATTTTGCTTTGGCAACATTGTGAAAGCGAGCCGATTGAAAAATGTAAAATTTGAATGAGAGGAGACAAACACTAGATCTACGATTTTCACTTTTTTGTAAATCAAGCCTAACCTAATAATTTAGTTGGACTAACTTGGATTCATGAAAAACCAATTAATTATATACTGTATTATTTTCATTCGATCATATCTAGATGTTTTGATAATGCTGCTTATCTGATTCATACAATTTGCAATGAAATGAATTGACAAAGAGAGATAGAGTACAGAGATACTGTATAGTAATACACAGCCTTTCTCTCTCTCTCTCTCTCTCTCTCTCTCTCTGTCCATGTGTGTGTGTGTGTGTGTGTGTGTGTGTGTGTGTGTCTGTGCTTCTTGTATGCTGGCAGGTAAAGCAGGTCCATTCTTACACGGCAAGAATAGTGATATATTTTAATGAGTGGAGCCCCATGAGAGGAGGCTAAACCAATTTGTGTCACGCTCTCTGTGTGCTTTTGGAACGCTGGTTTAAAATCAATACATTTTACATCTCTCACTATAACACACACACACACACACACACACACACACACACACACACACACACACACACAGGAAGGACAATCAGTGGGGGTCTAAGAAAGGAACAGAGTTTACCACTGGCTGGATTCTGACTACTGACTACACAAACACGCCAAAAAATCAGACCTGTGTACAACAGTAAAATAGTCACGTTCTCCTCAAAGCTTTCAGCTCTGTGGAAAGATATCGATTCTCTAAGCCTTTGCTTGTCTGAACGCCGCTGCCTTTGCACAAAGCTCTGCCCATATATCAGCTGGCCTGTAGGTGTGTTGTTTGATTAAATGTGTCCACACACTAGTGTCACACTGTATGATCACAAACAAACTCACACAGAGAGTGAGATAAAGAGAGCGATGGAAGGGAATACAGAGCTCGCTGAGATTCCTGGTTAACCTTTGTTTAGGTTGATCCCAGGAGAATCCGTGAAATGATGAGTCCACCGTGTCTGGGAGCCAAGATAAATCGTGTTGGCTTTCTAATGAGCCATCAGTAGAATCCGGGTTGACTAAAGTGCAATATTTTCAATTTCTTAATCTGTTCAGGAAGTTAATTATCTTTTCAGAAAAGTATTAAAGACTCCCATTTAAGAATCAAAAGAGCTGATCTAATGCAGCTTCAACAATTTTTTCACTTTGTTGAGGCTTCTGGAATCCTTTTTATTGCCCTATTGATTGCACTGTGGTCTTTTTGGTCATAACTACAGCAGAGTGGAGTGCATATTGAGCACATACAAACACATACTTAGCTTCAACAAGTTCACCCAAAGGTGTGTTAGGTAAGCTTCACAGGTTACAGCAACTATTTGATCAATCAAATCAAAGGTGTAGCGCTTTGCCCTCTCTGGTTCCAAATCAAAATCAATCAAAAGATCAAGACACAGTCTTGTAGTTGGTTCAGAACTTGGTTAGCTCATGTTCACACCAAAAAATAAACCATTCAAGAGTCTGTTTGTGACAGGACCATGATCACTTCCTCTAAAACGGTATTGGTGCACTTGTTTTGGTGTGCAGCCCCGTGTGATTGCTGTTTTCAGACATGCACAAATGAATTGTGCCAAGACAGAAAATGTAGTTCAATTCAGCTGGACTAAACTGTATAGGTGTGAAGACACCTAAAACAGCTCTGGATGCTAATGGGGTCAGGGTGATTGGGGTTGGGGATCATTGCTAGAGGGAATCATCAGAGTGAACTTCACTGATGGCAGCCGTTGCATATGTTAAAAAAAAGACTTAAAATCCATTAAGGTACTCTCAACAAGCTTTCCTCCCACGTGTTCAAGAGTCCATTAGCTTTCTCTGAGTGTATGACCTCCTGAGTGGCTTCCAACAAGGTATTTAAAAGTCTGTCCCCCCCGAGGACTCCAGCTCAGACCGAGTGTACAAAGGCTGAGGCAAATATTTGGCATTTGTCCAGCACCATGTCCTCAATTCAGCAAGCACGCCCGCCTGTCATTCAGCAGAGTGCAGAGTTGGACCGCAGTATTGATTCTCTGCTATTAAGGCAGGAACACTAGTTAATCAGTCGGTCAGACAGCCAGCCAGCCAGAAAGCCATCGGACAGCCAGTCGGTTGGTTGGCCAGCCAGTCAGGCAATCTGTCAGCCAGACGCTCAATCATCAAGTCATTCACCTCAAAGGATGTGAGTTCTGAGAGCGTTGCGAGAAAAGTAGGAGCATAGGACACTGCAGCATCAAGAATGAAGTGTTTATGCAAGTGAAATTAGATTTTTATGCTAAAATACACCCATTCATTCGAGAATTGAGACAGCAACAGAGTAGCTCATCCCCTCCCTACTAAATGAAGCACTACCGACTCATCCTATTTACCAAAATTTAATTCTAATGTGTCTAATGTCTGCTATGATGGAAAAATGTCTCCATTCACGGAAATAAGACATCAAACTATGGACAAAAAAAAAAAAAAAAAAAAAAAAAATACACAACACTTTGCACGGTTTACTTGAGCCTCAATGGAGAGTTACAGGATGCTATCAGAGGATTTCTGGCTAATGACATTTTCTGGGCAATGATATTTCTCTCCTTAGTTTGACAACTTACAGTTCCAGATGTGCTCACGGGCCTTTGAGATGTACAAGAGAGATTATGTATGCTGTATGTATGATTATGTTACTAGCTGCTAATCGTGATTGTGGCTTTGAACTAGTTCAGCACCTACCCCACTCACCTGATCTGCCTGATCTGACTTTCAACTCTTCCTAAATATGAAAAAGGTTTTAGCTGGAACCTGTTTAGCCTCAGATGATGACGTCATTACCGGCATTGGAAGATATTTTGGAATAACCAAGAAAATCACTTCTCCAAAAAAAAAAAAAAAAANTGAGTTTTTATTTCGAAATTTCACAAGGCAAATTGGGGGGTCGGCTTATACATGAGTTATACATGAGAAATTCAAATTTGATCCCAGAAAATGACATTTCCAGGGGTGGAAATCCTGCCTATTACCACTACCCATGGAAAATAGTTTAAATCATACCTTAGAATGAATATTTCCTGACTATCTTATCTTATCCAGCACATTTTGCAGTGGCCATTTGCGGCAATTATCAGATTATCAGCTTCTGCTGATGCAGTCTAAGGAGCGAGCTGCAAAACACTTCCAAGATCAACATGTTAGATCAACATAAGCAAGCACTTACCGTATATAGTATAAGCTGAGTTTTTATTTCGAAATTTCACAAGGCAAATTGGGGGGTCGGCTTCTACATGAGTTATACATGAGAAATTCAAATTTGATCCCAGAAAATGACATTTCCAGGGGTGGAAATCCTGCCTATTACCACTACCCATGGAAAATAGTTTAAATCATACCTTAGAATGAATATTTCCTGACTATCTTATCTTATCCAGCACATTTTGCAGTGGCCATTTGCGGCAGTTAGCAAGCGCTGTTGTGATTGGTCGAAGATAAAAGAGTGGGCCAATCAGAGATGACTTTATAAACAGACTGGAATGAACTGTTTGGCAGTTCAGACAAGGAAGAGGAGAAAAGTTCATATCAGCTAATGTCAGTTACAGTAATCAGCTGCTGAAATAAATATCATGTTTACCAGTGTTAGAGCCATTTCTTGGTTAATTATCAAATGTTTAAAATATTTAATTTGGGAAAAGTGAAATCAAATAAGTTATTATTTTTGAATACTTAACTGATTGAGTAGGTGATGATCGCCAGCTGCTTCACAGAGGAGGAGTCTATTTATAGATGCTCAGCTGGAGGCTGATCAGTGTTTATGAGGAACGGGGCAGCNAGGAGGAGTCTATTTATAGATGCTCAGCTGGAGGCTGATCAGTGTTTATGAGGAACGGGGCAGCGGCGTAGTTTTTGAGCTCACCTCATGTCATGTTTTGTTATTTTGATTTTGAAAATAAATAAGGGTTACAAAAAGAACAACAGCACAATGTTACGTTATGTAATGTTCCGGTGTGAGTCAGGAAGAGAACGGCTTATACTTGAGTATATACGGTAAACTCTTTGTGCAGATGTGCTACATCACTGTCATCAGATGTGACAAGCTGAATCTGATTGGCCAGCAGAAGCCTTCATATTTTCAAATATGCATGTTTTCTTCATGCAGACAGTTAACATCATCAAACCTCTCAAACTTCATAAAGAAACTTTCCTAACTAGCCTCATTTACTGTATGGCCAGCGATAGATTTAAATTATTTTTTTTAAAACAATCTTTACAAAGAATTGCAATATTAATATTAATAAATATTTTCCACTAAATTCTATTTCTGGATTTTTAATATGACATCCATTAATGCTCCCATCAACTGTGCTGTCTGTGAGCTGCATTTAATTGCTCAGAACAGAAAGGCAGCACTGCAAAATCCCTGATATAAAAGCTAATTGGCTAAAATCATGACTATAATCTGCAGGGAATCTGCAGTTATGAAATTTCGAAGATTTTACATCTCAGATCTATTTAAATATTTAAACCACAATGGTTCTTTGCCAGAAAAAATCAGAAATATATGGATAACTTGTGAGAATAAAATCAGACTCTTATATTTACCAATTTCTGAAAAGTTAATGACAGAAGGTAAGTTTGTACAGAAAACATCATGTTCAGAATAGAAACATGCTCATCAGGGAGAAGTTGTGAATTTGAAGAGGTCTGCTGCCAGCGCTGGAGTTGCTGTTACGTAGTGTTCTGTAGAGAATGTAGTGAACAGTAGTGATGTGCTCAGAATATGTGAAATGGAAGTTTTTACTGTCAAACTGTAGGGCAGGAAATGTTCATACAGGGACACATAAACCCCAACAATACACCAACAACATAAGAAGGTGATGGAAGAAAATCAAACATCACCACCTTCTTCAGGCAGAATTCTGTGAGGCAATTTCCTGTCTCTCTCTCTCTCTCTCTCTCTCTCTCTCTCTCTCTCTCTCTCCATTGATTGCTCTTCCCTCAGGGTCGGGCTCAGTTCAATATTGTAAAAGATCTACTTATCAATAATTCAAAAACACTGACTGCCCACTTCACATGAAGCATTGCTCCCCCGTTTCTCTTCATTTCTTTCCAGCACTGCATTGCTTCTACAACTCTTCCATTTCCCCCCATAATCCCCTCTATTTTTATTTCTTTGTTTTCTCCTCTTCCTCACCTCCTATCTGAATCTGCACACCTTTCTACTTTGTCTTTTATGTCTCTCCCACTTGTATTGCCATCTTTTTTTGTAACTCTTTCTGTTTCTTCGCTGTCTTTTCCTCTGTATGTCTCTTTCTATGCAGGGAGGACCTCTCTCTTCAAACAACATAAGATGTGTGTCAGATCCTCGCAGATCCTCAAGCTCCAATCTTTATGATCTCCCTGGAGTGCAATAGATCAAAAACACACACACACACACACACACACACACACACACACACACACACACACACACACACACACCACACACATCCTGCATGCAGATACAGCATGTAGGCACGCTCACATGGCCAAAAATGTTATGTATCTTTGATTGCCTGTCTCTAAACTCAGAGCTGCTTTTGACTGGAAATTGATTACTCAATCCATGATCCGTTTTGCTGAAATTGTGTTGAGATAATCTCAGCCTGTTCGCCGGCGTGGTGTCGGGTTGAGTCATGATCATCCAGCTGTAAAGACCTGTAAGCCAGATGTCAGGATGCCATGGCTCAAATGTATGCTGCCATTCCTACATGAAAATTTTTAGCTAATCATCTTTCACTTATCTGATATGGATCACGTCTGACTTGAGAAGGCAGATCAAAATTTCAAATTGCTGTACTTCATTTCCACTTCTTCCTCTGTCTTCCATTCATCTAGCATTTCATCTTCTCAGTTAAAAAGCGAGCAGTTCGATCTCAGGGACTTATTTTACTCTTTTTTGCCTAACTTTTTTGAAGAAATGGAATTCTTTGCTTCCCAGGCACCACAGGGATGTGCCTAATGAGGTCTCTTTTCTTTTGACTTCTGACGTAAGTTGAGAGTGTGACTTTTGATTATGGCAGATTCTAATTAGAGTCAGACTCGCTGCCAGTGTTCCCAGCAGCTATCAAGGAAACTGGGGAGAAGAAGGATGCTGAGTTATTGTTCTCTGAAGACATCGGACAAAAGGTGAAACAGATAGACAGAGAGGAAGCTTCTTATTCAGTTTGTGTTGAATAAAGTACACACATTAAAAACACACACACACACACACACACACACACACACACACACACNAAGTACACACATTAAAAACACACACACACACACACACACACACAAAACGCCAGACCAGAGATGCCTAGGGTATGAATACACAAGCATGTCTCCTTTACACTAATTATCCAGCTCCCTCGTTTTATCTGTCACATTTTAAGACAACATTACAAGTGTGAAGATTAAAAATAAGACAGCGGGTTGTTAAAAGTCAGAAACTGTGGAAGTGTGAAAGCTCATTATCCATTTGAAGCAGATGTGCTCTTTAAATGCCTATTGCATAAAATGCGAGAAGAATGATTCATGTTTTTTAAGATATGCCTGTTGGAATTACAAAAAGTGGGGACAAAAAAGACCAGAAATTCACTCAGTTATTAAAAAGTATTGCAGACTAAAACCACGGATCATTTGTGCTGCATCAGACGAGAAGCATCAGGCAGGTTACAGAATGCCAATTACCAAAGAGATCAAACAAAACATCTTTTACCGAAAAAACAAACCAGCTGCTACATATGCACAGCAGGAGCTGCCATGTTTTGTTTTTTTTTTATGCTTGTGTTGTAGTACACATAAAACATAGATCAGTGAGTGTTTCTTTGCTAAGTAGCTGCATTTCCTGTTGGTTTATATGCACAGTATGTTTGCAGTACATATCCATCTATAACAGCAGCCCTTTTCCTGATTACATGTTTGTTTACCTGAGAAAACGTCCAGGTGAGCTTCATGTGCTTAGTGGCTGCGTAGCTGCACTCCAGCAGCCTGGGTCTGCTGTTCACATCCACCAGACACTTGTTGTCATCGTCATCGATCGTCGGGCTCAGCACTCCCAGGTGGAGCTGCTGGGAGCCGGTGTAGTACACGTTCTGCTGGGAGAAAAGAGACTTCCTGTTCAGAAACCTTTGTTCAGATGTAGCGGAAAATCCATTGCACGATCTGTGTGTTCTTAGTGCTTAATTACTAATAGCTTCAAATGAGTGATTGAATCGGGTTGCAGCACTCATCTGTCAGGCACGTATCGCCTTTTGTGGAAATCAGTTGCTAGGAAACCATCTGTGGTGATAATCAGTCAATTAAACAGCATTCAATAATACGAACATAGAACTCACTAATACATAACCAGGGTGGGCGTACATTTTTCAGTCTGGTAACTGAATATGTGAGTGTGTGTGTGTGTGTGTGTGTGTGTGGGTGGTGGGGGTGGGGTGAACTAGTATGGCTGAAGTATCAGCTTCTCCTGATGCAAATTCTTTCCACACACACCATACAGTGTATGCTTTCCCAGACTCACAGTGCCACTTTACTTTGCTGATGTCTAACTAAATATACTGATGGGCTGTTTGTGGGCTGCTGGAGGCAGAAGAGGGATGTGGTTCTCTACCTGCAGCAGGTGTCTCACTTTTCCGCTCAGGTTAATGTATTTACAACGGGTGAGCATGTTCAGATCCGGTCAAAATTCATGTCAAATTCAATTCATTTCATAATAATCAAACCCAGGAGAGCCGGACAGAGAGAGACAGAGGAATAATTTAACAAGTATTTATGCAACTTACAGGTAAAATTGTAAATCCAGTCAGTTTAATCGGCTGTTTAATTTTTAATCTATTACTACCAGGTTGCATGTTAGCAGGTAAACTGAGCCATTCAGCATATCGTGCTATTTTGTGAAATGTAGCCAGACTTTACTGCGAAGTGACATTTTTTGTTTTTGCTTTAGATCTGATTCACTAGTGACAATCAATTATGTTTTGATGCAAGTTACGGTTGTCATATTATTTCTGCACACTCACACACACACACACACTGCACACATGCTAGGTAACATCACTGTCAGATTTGATTCTGCCCAGTTTCATCTTAATCTTCTTCTTCCACTCATTGTTTGCGGCAAATGCAGTTATTAAAATGTATACAAGCAAAACTGATTCATACTTTTGCATTTTCTAATAATCTGGCTCGCTCTTTTCCCATCTATGTATTTATGCTGTAAATCAGAGGTCACTAACAGGCGGACCGCGATCCGGGTCTGGACCCAGAAGCTGTCCCATACGGACCCGGACCTACAGCCAAAACAGAAGGTTATGACTTAAAACCTGACGGGATGCTTCTATTTTAACCGGCGCAGCTTTTGTAGTCTTTACGGTAGTGGTTTAGTGGATGAGGAAACACACAGACCAATTGCATGCGAGTTAAGCCATCCCACGTGATACCACTCAGCCAATCAAGTCTGTGCATTCCAGGCGGTAAACATTGCGACTCTACAGTGCACACAGAGAGAGTTAGAGGCAAGTTACACATGAAAAGACGTTAGAAAGAAAGAAAGATAGCGATACGTGTAGAGAAAACAAAGGGAGAGATACAGACGACTGAGCCGGAGAAAGTTCAGAAAAAGACGGGTGAGACGGAGAAAGGGAGACAAAAATAAGGAACAAATGGCGCTCTCCAAAAAAAGAAAAGTGGACAGCGAAAATAGAGCATTTAATCCGGAATGGACAGACTCATTTCTGTTCATACTTCCCACTGGGAGCACTAAACCAGTGTGTCTCATATGTTCAGAAACCGTAGCACTTATTAAAAGTGCCAATGTGAAACGCCATTATGAGACAAAACATAGAGGTTTTGAACAAACATACCCACTCAAATCTGAAGTGAGATCAGAGAAAATAAGTAGTCTCAGAGCCCAATATGACCAGTCCACCAGGATCCTGAGCCACACATTCACTGCCCAACAACGTGCTCATGAGTGTTCCCTCAGAGTTGCTTGGATTTTGGGTCAACACAAAAAGTTTTTTCTGAAGTTAAGCACTTTATTTGAACATGCACAATTTTCACATTTTATTTATTTTCTCTTATTTTGAAATGCAGCCCTACTTTTATTTAGTAAATGAGAGAACATACATATCGGCAGTCATACATATATGTTCAGTTCTATGTTACGTGACAATAAATATTGTCAAAAAGTTTTTGAATTTTACTGAATTCATTTGATTTGACAGTCAGGTATTGATTACATGCAGATGTTGATACAACTACTAGGCTACTTAACTATATATCACACTAAATAGTTAGACATTATGATCTTCCGGACCTTTGCTTCAAGAAATTTTCTCTAACTGGACCTCTTTAAATTTTAGTTGAATACCCCTGCTGTAAACTATAGCATGTAAATATAGTTATTAACTGCAGCAAGAAAAATAGGCTAATGCTCTGTGACCTGTATTCAAAAAGGAGCTGAAGCTAGTTCAGCAACTATAGGGAGCCAATGAAATATTATTCAAATAACTAAGAATTAATGAGGTCTATAGTCCATCATCATAAATGAACTGCTGGATTGAAAAGTTTTCAACTTTTCTCATTGCTTTATACTTTTTTTGTTGTTTTATATTTTGTAAGGTGTCTTGCTGTGCTTGGGTTTACATTAGCATCTTTTGAATGTTAAGTGGATTATTTTTTTTTTTTTTTACCTCACCTGCCCAATTTTCTCTAAATTGTGTTCCGACTTTTAATGTTGTGAGAAATAAACAGATCTAATGAGGGGGAAAAAAACAGGGAGGAAGGAGGAAAGATTCAGTTGCTGGGAGGTACGAGAGATGAAGCAGGAGGGAGAAGAGAGGACAGGAAGGAAAAGTAGACCTTGACTTAATATTACCTCACAAAATCTCGCAGATGTGATTAAAAATGACAAACACCAGGATGTGGTAATTAATGCAAATATTGTCCCAATTTTGAAGCCTTCAAAGTGTTTAGGAAGGTGAATCAAACACACCTTAGGTAGTTAAAAACTTTCACAAAGAGTAAATAAGCACAGAAAAGGCCTTGCTAGAACAAACAGGAATACATGTGTGTGTTTGTACATCTTCATGTGTGCTTACATAGCTGCGATATTCTTATTCAGCTCACAGGGAAACACTGGCGTTGAGTGTGTGTGTGTGTGTGTGTGTGTGCTTTTTGAGAAGAGTGTATCTTCGCTCACAGGAGGTAATTGATGAGAATGATGGCTGTCTTGCTAGAATGGGACAGTTGTAGATAGGAGCCATTATCACCCCGTGGACCAGCCTGAGAGCTTTCAAGTTGCTGTTCAAAACTCTGCGAGATGCAGAACAGCAGCTACAGACGATTCCGTGTGTGAGAATGTGTGAACGCCTCAGAGCGAGGCTTGATTTGTCCACGTATATGCATGTTTGCTAATAACGGTGATTAAACTTTCATCTGTGGATGGATTGATGCTCTGCTCCTGCTATCCCGTCTCCCGTCACGGCTGTTTAAAACCTCTAATAGAAGGATTAGCAGCAGAGCCGTGTTCGACAAACAGCAATCTCTCCTGACAGATGCACACGTTAACAAGAAAATCCTCTAAGCTAGACTGATTTTCTGGAATTTAATGTATTCCTTTCCCTGATGGGTTTTGATCTGAGCTGCATCTTGGTAACATTAAACAGAAAAACCCGCACAACGATCAGATTTCATTTCAAGTGCTGTGTGACGTGGCTTTGATACGGAGACAAAAGTTATTCAGGGAGACAAAGTTTTTGCTATTAAATTTACACATTAGTTTCCACATTAGACTTTCCACCACTTACACCATTTCTTTAGAAAGTAACTTATACTGAGTACGCTCAGAGAGCATTTTCAAGGTCCAGCGGTCCTCTGATTTCACGTGTTTTGCCAATATACAGCCAGACATAAAAGTTTTAATTCTTTGTACAGCATTAGTACCATACCATAATACCATAAGTCATATTTATTTACACATACAATTTTTTTTTAGTTGCATTTATATTTATTAATATACTTATACTGGGAACTGTGCAAACACTCATTTATATTACGTGAAATTATTAATAACCAGGAGCAATTTCTCCTATTGTGCAATCCATGATGTATATAGTGTATATATGTTCTTTTATATATTTTTTTGTATGTCCTTTTATATTGCATTCTCTCTACTTTATATTTTTATCATTTGTTTTCCTGTACTCTAAAGTAAATAAGTAAACAAGTAAATTTCCCCAGTGTGGGATTAATAAAGTTTATCTTATCTTATTATTGTGGAAGACATCTTCTACTGGATCTAGATTCATAACTTTTGAAAACATGTCAAAGCTATTTTTATAGTTTTGAATCAGCATCATCTTGTAGTTGTTTCTAGCACGTTTCTAGCCTTATTTGTTACGTGCAGTAACAAATATGACCCCTATTCAACTGTTAATTTGCCGGGCCTGCATCTGTTGATAATCCATCATAGAATACATGTGCCTGAATTTTTAAAAATTAGTTTGGTTTCTTAGTTTTAGAGAAACAAGAAAAAAATGTGCACATATGCCCTATCTTATAAAATTATAGAAAGTGAAAAAGCATTGCTGTATTCAGATCCTTATCTGGATCTGTCTCAAATCTAATCAGCTCTTCCTTGATTCACATCTCATGTTTCTTCAGAATTTCATCTGTTACTTCCTGAGATATCCTGCTGACAAATAGACAATGACCAATGAAAAATAAGCTCTTTGGCTGAGGTAACTACTGTAAATATGGTAGAGAACACACTGAAAACAGTCAGGATATGTTTAGTCTACGTGTTGCTAGGCAACTTCCCAAATCCCGCTGCGAACATGAATGCTTGTGTGTACCTGTACCAAAAAAAGGAGGAAAGAAAATCCAAATTTGGATCAAATGGTGGATGATGTGTGTAAACTCTCTGCGGAGTTCACACACATCTCTGCAGAGTGAATTTCTGCTCAACTAAGTCTCAAACTTGGATGATGAAATAATATTCACACACAGGTGCACTGTATTGCTTATTTGCTGTTTTTTCTAACATTGTTATTATTTCTCCTACTCATCTGTGACATCAACAGTCCTGATTTGCATATTAAAAACAAAAAAAAAAAAAAACCCAAAAAAACAAAACAAATATATTTTAAAACCGAATGAATGGGAACCCTGATCCATCTATGACTGGATCAGGAGGCCAACTGGAAGCCTTTAAAGGACAATACCGACGATTTAGCATATTTGAGCCCAATATATACAACCCGCATACTGTACATGTTATGTTACGACACAATTTCCCAAAACACACCACTGGAGCGGTACATTTTATATTTGTATCCTACCTTTCATATTGCCATTAGTTTCAGTTAATTCCAGTTCATTCCAATATAAAATTACATTATGAATTTTTCTTCTGAGATAATAAAGTTGTCTTGTATCTTGTAACTTGTAGAGACTTGAAACATGCTTGAAGTAAGTATTCCATCACAGCGAAAATGACATCTATTAAGTTTTTTGTTGAAGTAACTTAATTTACTGACCCAACTCAGAGTTGCACAATGTATGCCTCCGCCAGGGAATATAGTCCCAGGACAAGATGGCTTTTACTGAGAAATTAAAATGATTGTGCCTTACAATTGCGCAAAGTGTCAGCAGGAAAACCACTTAATCTTAAAGTGGGTGTACCACCTGAACATTTGACTTTGAAAGATTAGGGGATTTGGAAAAATGCCAGGAAAACTAAAACAAGGTTTTATGTTTTGGAAATTGTTATGTTATAGACAGTTATGTAAAGTGTATGCGGGTAATATGTATTGGGCATTAACATGCAAAATCACCGGTATGCTTTAATAACTCAGGGACAATGCAAAATTTTATCTCCTGAATGTACAAAACTATAATCGCTCCAACAGTTGTGCTCAGTGTCGTGATCTGTGTTTGGGCTGTCAGTCAGGTTCTTTCAGTATTTCTCCTCTTACATCAGCTGTGGAAACCTGGACACTCACTACACAGAGAAGGAAGGTAAAGGGTAAAGGGGATTTGATTTTGTTTTACAATTGCGGTCATAAAAAAAAAATGTTGCTGAAATTTCAATACATTAAAGCTTGAGGTGGTGGAGTAATTATTTATCAAAACAGTGACCCGGAAAACAGAAGGGGAAAGCGGCTAGAGCCACAAACAACTTTTCTGGCCCATTTTGCGACTAATAAATATTAAAGTCATGAGAACACTGGCAAAGACTTTACAGCTGAAGAACATAAAAACAACATATCTTCCTTTTAATTGGCCGTTGCATTGCACTGCATGGCCTCTCATTTGCAAAAAAAAAAAAAAGTTGAAATCTGTTCTACTTTCTCCTGTTGCCAAGTTGCTCAGTTGCTGTGATCTCCCTGTCAGCTGCCTCTCTGCTCATTTGAGATGATATCCATCCAGCGATGACATCCAGAGTGGACATTGTGATTATATGGTATGAGGCCATGTCTGGTCACTTGTCATTTTTATGCTTTAATTTGTCTGCACTTTGTCTGGAGGATGTGGCAGCAGATTCTTTCCCTGCAATGCAGAATCAGAGGAAGATCCTACAACATCATTTGTCTACTCAGTCAAATCTGTTTCCACTAACTTTGATCAAGTTTTTCTTTGCTGTTTGACAGCTTTTTAAGAAAATTCTGTTTTTTCCATTCAGCTTTTTCTTATGCATTTTCAGATTGTGCATAAAAATAGCTGAAAACAGCCATAATGGTGATTACAATTTAACATCATGATGACCTTTAAATGATCTGTAATTGTATAATTACAACTGCAGCTCTTAAGCGATTGGAAAATGGCACTCTTTCAAATGGAGATTTCGACAGAAAAATCATTAATAATTCAGCCCTAATCACGCTAACATAGCCCCAAAATGTCACACTCACACGAGTCAAAAATTCACACCTGTGCACTGGAAAGGACGTGCACACACACACACACACACACACAGACATGTGTGCTACTGGATGTCTTGTTTACACTGTGTGAGCGAACAGGATCTAACTGAGGCTCCAGGCAGGCTCGTTACAGACAGCATGGGATGCCGTTAGACAGGCTAATCACCAGCGTTTCCCTTAGCCGTCTGCTCGTCAGAGGACAATACAAACACACACATGCACGTGTGTGCACACCCACACACTAGAGCTTCATCCAAATGAGTGGGGATGGAAAAAGAGATGGGGAGGAGAGGTTAAGTGAAAGAGCAGACATGAGGTTAACTCGAGATTTTGGGGAAAAGATTATTTATAAATATAATGAACCAAAAAAAAAAAAAAAAAAA
>VXCM01004176.1:15715-56676 GCA_014773175.1 Lucifuga dentata
ACACACACACACACACACACACACACACACACACACACACACACACACACACACACACATGCACATGCAGAGTTTAAAGTTTTAATAGGCTTAAGGATACTCATTTGAATTCAGATTACTTCAGAATGACAAACTTTACAATGTCGCCAATGTTTTCAATTTTAACGACCCAGAAAATTAAGCAGCAGGATCTTCAGCCTTCCAAAATGCTGTGAGATGCTGTGGCTTTTTTTTGTTTTTTCAGTGAAAAAAGAAGAAACAAACCACAGCAGAGTCACACCTTGGCATGAAATTCTGCAAAAAAAAAAAAAAANAAAAAAAAAAAAAAACAAGGGGTGTTTGATCCTGCAGGGTGATGAATAGACACACACAGAAACACACACGCTTATTCTAACAGACCAATTTTTGTCAAAGGTTAAAAGTTTTAGAAACGCAGGTAACTGGGTTCTGTGACACACACACACACACACACACACACACACACACACACACACACACACACATACACTATTTGTCAAAAGTTTTTAAAGTCAGGTAATTGGATTGAGCTTCCCTTGTATCAAACAACTCCCTGGAGGAATATCTCTTTTTTAAATCATTAATACAGTACCGACTTTCTATAAAATCATAAATCAATGTCTTCTAAAGTCTCTTTAAAGTACAAAAAGTTAGTGTTAGAAAAAAGTGTTTTCCATTTCCCCAAGTGGCAAGGCTGCGTTTCTGAGTTTAATCTTTGATTAAACTTGTTCTGCTGCTTGGTTTGTCTTGATCAAGTCTTCCTGTTTTTTTTTTTTTTTNTTTTTTTTTTTTTTGTTTTTTTTTAAGCTCTTACAAACATCAAATTCTGCTGAAAGATTTTCTGCAGCTTGTTCATTTCTGCCTCAACTTGCTTACATCAATATCCTGGTAATTTGCTCTGTGTACACACTCACATGTCTGCAAATGCTCACACACACATACATACATACACACACACACACACACACATGCCCTGTAACTATCAGACTTCATATTTTACCTCTAAATAAGCCCTAAAATTAGTGGACTGCCCATCTCCATTTAACAAAAAGTTCTCACTATGAATGCCTAAAAGTAAAATAGGTCCTCGCAAAGATAGAGAAACAAAAGACAACACACACACACACACACACACACACACACACACACAAACACACACAAATGCTGCCCTAGTAAATAGCCTGAAAGATCTAATTTTCACACTTTATTGATCCAGCCACAAACCAATCTTCTTATGTTATGTCAATATAGAGGCACAGATGAGATTTCTATTACCTGCTAGATTTCAGCATCAATTTCTCACACGCTGATTGAATAAACGCTGTCATCCAAAGCACCTGAAATTAGCCCCCAAATCACCAACCACAATACATCTGGAAAATTACCCAAAGTAATGTATAAATAGACCTGAGATGAATGGCACAGAAGAACTAGGGGTTATTAGATATAGCAGATTTGGTTGACTAACACCAGTTCCCATGTTGCTGGATTGATGGAAAATTCATTAATTCCAATGGAGGCTGAATGTCAGACTGTAATGGACTACTGCTGCTTGTGCTTGTTTACTCTGGCCATCTGATAAGAGATGCATTGGATTTCTTCAAACTCTGTGTTGAAAAGAGATTGTCAGATGGCGCATGATACTTAAAGGATCATACCACCACTTTTCATGTTTGAGCCTAACACATTCAATTTTCATACACATAACGTTACTGACAATCATTTCCCAAAGGATAAAGCCACATTTCAGTTTTCCTGATATTTTGCAAAATCTCTTAATCTTTCATAATCAAATATTCAAGTGATACACCCACCTTAAAAATCTATGTTTCACCTGCTAATAGTTACACAGCCTTATGAAGTCACAATCCTTTAAATTTTTCAATAAATGCAGGTCTTCTTCTGGGAATATATTCCCCGGTGGAGACATACATTCACTCCACGCTTTTTATTGCGCTTAAACGCTAAAATTATGANTATATTCCCCGGTGGAGACATACATTCACTCCACGCTTTTTATTGCGCTTAAACGCTAAAATTATGAAACCTTGCAAAAAGCTGAATATACTGTACATCTTTTGTCATGATGATGGATTACCTATCCCAAGAACGTTTCAAGTAACAAGAAGTTAATTTTAATATTGTACCAGAATGAACTGAAACCAATGGTGGTCTGGAAGGTAGGAAAAACATTTTTAATTCACCGTTCCAGTATGCTTTGGGAAATGATTATCAGTAACGTTACATGTGTGAAAATTGAATACATTAGGCTCAAACACAAAATGGGTGGTATAGTCCTTTAATAAATTGATAAGTGATAACAAATAAAATCAGACTTCATCCAATCCTGATGACGATATGAGAAGGTAGCACTGGAAGCAGTGTTGCCAGCTTAGCAGATTTTTTGCTAGATATAGCAACTAGTAAGACCCCTTTAGCAACTTCTTTTCAAAAAAGAGCCTAGCGACAAACCTCCCAAATTTTTTTGGGTGGACATCAGCAGCTTTTACTTGGAGAGACTCACCAAACGGGCTCCATGTATCTGTCCCTCATGACTGTGGCTGCAGCTTTCAGGGGCTCGGACAGGCTGCATACATGCATTGTGTGAGTGTGTGTGAGCGTGTGTGGGACAGTGCAGGCAGGCATGTTCAGTTGTGAATGTGAGTGCCATCGTTCACAACAACCAATAAATAATCTCTGTTGTTTGCCCGGGAACCCATCCTCCTTTGGTTTCTGTTCTAAACAGTTCTGTTAAAGGACCATACCGTCCATTTTGCATGTTTGACCCTAATGTATTCAATTTTCATACATGCAACATTACTGACAATCACTTCCCAAAGCACACTACTGGAACGGTGAGTTAAAAAAATGTTTTTCCTACCTTCCAGACCACCATTGGTTTCAGTTCATTCTGGTATGCTATTAAAATCAACTTGTTGATAATTGAAATGTTCTTGGGATAGGAATCATCGTGAACAAGACATATAATCAGGATTTTTTAGAAGTTATGTAATTTTGGCATTTAAAAGCAATATAAAGCGCAGTGTGAATGTATGTCTCCACCGGGGAATATAGTCCCAAAAGAAGACCTGCATTTATTGAAAAATTTAAATGACCATGACTTCATAAGGGAGGTGAAACACCAATTTTTAAGGTGGGTGTATTGCTTGAATATTTGATTTTTAAAGATTAAGATGTTTTGCAAAATATCAGGAGAAAGCTGAAATACGGTTTATCCTTTGGGAAATGATTGTCAGTAATGTAACATATATGAAAATTGAATACCGGTACATTAGACTCAAACATGCAAAATTGGTGGCATGGTTCTTTAAGATCATTAAACTTGATTCTTAACTCAGAGTTTATCATATACTTTCTGTCTATATTCTATCTATCTATCTATCTATCTATCTATCTATCTATCTATCTATCTATCTATCTATCTATCCATCCATCCAGGGAACAATATAAACAGAAACAGACTCATTTTGTGGCAAATTGGAAAGGCACAAAACAAAACTTATAAAAACCAAAATTATATGCAATAACCACATGGTGACAACATATATGAACATTAGCTAATGATGCTGTTAGCAACTTCTAGCAACTTTTGGAGCAGGCCTTGGCTACTTTCCACAGAAAAGAGTTGGCAACACTGGCCAGAAGCTAGCAACAGAAATGCATATGTAAACTATGGGAAGAAGCAAATAAACTAAATAAATAAAACTGTCACTTCATGCTAAATTTAAGCAGTCATAGTTTGTTGACTCCTGAGATTTCTAGCAACGGATGATACATAATTAACTAGTTCTGGTAAACAAATTAGACACAAATGCAATAAATGTTAACTTCAAATGAAACTATAATTTCATTTTGGGAAGGCAAATAGTCAAATATATAATATAAGTTTGGTGTGCACATTGTAAGAACGATGTTGCAAGAGGAACAGCAACAAGAGAACTGGTGAATGTTTATGAGTTTTCTGCATTTGAACATCACATTTCGCTATGAGAAAAGACAACAAACCAAAAGAAACTTACTTCCATATGCTCTGACATCTTTAAAAGCATCAGCGGATGTCATAACTTGTGAACTCCATCGGAAAATTTCCAAGTCATGAATATCAAAACAGTACGTTTCCTATAAACATGAAAGCATAAATATAATGATTGACTGGGACATGAAAATGTTCCCCCATGAGGCCAAATTTATGATTTGCCTTGAAGCTGCACTAAATCAAGCAAAGCAAAGGGAACAAAACTAGAGCTGTGACAGAGCCCAAAGTTAAAAAACAGCTCTGCACAAATCATGCCATCAAACATATTCTCAGTCAAACTACAAAACATTTCTATGCTTTTACATTCTCCACACAATGTGAGATTTCTAGGTTCCGACACCAAGCATAAAGGATTTAAATATGTCACTTCCTGTGTCTTTTTTTTTGATTAATCTGTCATGATGTGTGTTGTGATGATACCTTGAGTTTAGAAACAAACCTTTAAAGCAGGAGAACAAGGAGAGGGTCACCTAATGCCAAATGTCACACCTCAAAACTTGCTCAAACACAAGTAGATCCGCTTGAAATTCTTTATAAAGTGAGATTATTGCTCATTATTTGCTTAAGTGGGAGGTCACAGCCAATAAGAAACCTCATTTGCATATTCAGGTGAACATTTTTTCTAGCGGGCAGTTTTTAATTTACAGTAAAGCTGACGTGACGTGAGCATGACGTAAGATCAATGTCTGTGGTCGTTTACTGGAAGTGCTTAATGTTAACCTTGCTAATGAATTCCCCATTCTTTCAGGCTCTCTCTCTCTCTCTCTCTCTCTCAGTCATCCTCATCTACATGGAAGGGAACTTGATGAATGTTATGCATTGCTGACATTCAACAGCTCATCAGGTATTCACAGCCATATATATACATCTATTCTACTCGACACACATGCACACACACACTGGTGGAGTGACTCAGTTCAGAAAGAAGAGGACTCAGAGGTAATTTCAAGCAATGGATAAATCAGAATAAAAGGATGTGAATGGGGAATAAGAAAGACTGGGGGGAATAGCAATACAAAAGACACCCCATATGCATAAAGCATAAAGAATGAAAGATGATAAAGGCAGGATAGAAGACCAGAGGGATATCTGAGTCTTTGATGTTGGATATGAAATGAATCCTGCTGCTTTTTGTTCTGCATCATCAGGCTGCATTTCACTTGGTGAGGTTTACAAACTCTTGAGCATGGCTTCCTCTGAAGTTTACCAATGATTCTATGATCAGTATATTAGGCTCTAGAGTGAAATATGACAGATACTGTTTTAGAAAGTGGAAGTTTGATCAGGGCTGGTCTCTGAGGCCTGGAATCTGATCAGCAAATAGTGGCTATTTGCGGTTAATTATTTGTTATTTAATCTGCTTTGATTAAGACAATAAATTGATTTTTTTTAAACATCAATATGCACACAATTGATTCAAATCAGCATAAATTGATGTTGATGTCTGAGTAACCAGCCTGCATTATGTGATTGTAAATCAATTTACTCAAGCATGTAAATCAATGTAAGCAAATTTAATGTGCATTTCCTCACCTGGTGTGCTTTATAAGATGATTAAACAATTAGTCATGCATATTGAGCATATGGAATCCTCTGAATTCCATCCATGTATATGTGTCTAATTCTGCATTTTTGTAGGATATAATGTGCATGTTAAGGTACGGTGTGTGTATGTGTTTATGTGTGTGTGTCCATTAAGAGAAGACTGGAGATTTATCCATTGTATAACATTTTCTCTAATCCCTCAGCAAAATAATGCATATACTGTATATGCACAACTGATTCTAAAACCCAAATATCTTGAGTCCATGAAATGATTCGGTCCCCTTTTGATGCTGTGCTGTGCAACAATATCTTTACTTATCCTATTTAAGCTCAAATATATCCCTGTTGTCTGGAGATATGTTACCGAGCAGAGGATACACACGAACATGCATGAGCAATTTGTTAAAATCTGTTCGTTTGTCATATGTTTGCCTTTAATATCCCAAATAACTCCATTGCCAGCTAAGTATAAGTTCACTTGCACAATGTCATCCTGGATAAATGCCTGGCAATGAACTCTCTCACTTGTCTTAAAGTGCAAGCTTTGCAAAACCCTCAAATTAAAAACACATTTGCATTGTATAGGCCAAATGAATGAATAATACCGCGTCTCTCTGCATCCCAGATGAGGGGAATGAAACTGGCCCCCAGGCCTCACTTTAGACAAAGCAGGCTGCTCTGCTAGATACTATCTTTCCGTCCCATCCTGGATTAATCTGAGTCAATGTATTTGATGCCATACTTCATTAAAGTGCAAGAAGACCTTTTCAAATAATCTGTAAATAATCTGTAAATTTGCAGCCATTTTTAACTGAACCGAGCTCCCAAATGACTCAGAAGTAGGCTTTTCTTTGTGGAGGGAGGAAGCTCAAAAGAACAAGATCCTTAGCAATGCCCTTTGCCAATCTTGAGCTTGTGCTTTTTTCAGCCGACTATATATTTAAATAAATACGATAAAATGCATCAGCACCTGCTGATTATGCTGTCTGCAGGAGGAGAAATGTGAATGGAGAAAGACAGAACAGACATTGGGAACGCTAACACAGTTATTTCAGCAGCTGATTCTGTATTGCTGAGTCTGACCCAGATAGAAAATTGGATGTTTTGAACGTCAAGGCGTCGGTCAAAGCTATTAACTTTACGGACAATGGAGGCGAAACACAGGCAGTCCTCAGAAAGCTCTTTTCAGTGTTGGGCTGGGATATAATCTAGTCTCATTTTGATTATGCGAGCCGCCTTATGGCAGCATAGATATAATGCAGACAGTAAAATATGAATTTTTAATTTATCAAGCTACACAGAGCATTTCAAAGAGGTGAAAAGTGGAAATATACAGTCATGCTCCCTGGGTGTTTAAAGAGATTTACAGCAGTGCCTCAATTACAGGGGTAATAAGTAAAGCTTTTACTGCCTCTTAGAATTAAACAGCCATCATTATGAAGGGTTGATAGAGTTGTTGATTAGCTGTGATAAGTCAGATATGAAAGCAAAAAAATTTCACTCTAAAAACAAAACAGCAAATGACAAAGCAGTATTATTATTATTCCAGTACTGCTGACACATGACCTCTTTGCTCATGCTCTAATTAGCTAGATGCTAATATCTATTATGGAAATGTGACTTTTTGACTTTCTTTATGTAAATTACAGACTACCGAAGTTACAGATTTCAATTACAGGCCACTACAAATCAACGTGACTACTGTGACAAAACACAGAAAGTCATCCCAACTTCTCTCAACTTCCCCTGAAATACTTAGGCATGATTTACCCTGTAGTGTTCATAATAATTTAGTGGATTGATATTTAAATGTAGAAATACATACATATTCCTACAAAGTAAAGAGACGCCATTCAGTCATTTTTACCACTATAATTCAAGTTTATGCAATGAATGTTCATACTCTTTCCCATTTCTTTATTTAAGGAAACTAACAACCTCAGGTAAGCTCCCTGATCAGCGACTTACTGTGGGAGAGAATAGAATCAAACAAAACAGAATAGAATAGAATAGAATAGAATAGAANAGCGACTTACTGTGGGAGAGAATAGAATCAAACAAAACAGAATAGAATAGAATAGAATAGAATAGAATAGAACAGAATAGAATAGAATAGAGCCCACTGACCTGAGGTGTCATGCCGTGACAGAGATACATGATGGGAATATTGTCAGTGTCTGGTCCTTGGTCCAAACAGAGATCGTCTCTTAGGCTGTTCTTCAACTGGAAGGAGAGAGGGAGAGAGAGAGAGAGAGAGAGAGAGAGAGAGAGAGATGTTTCAAAAGGGTTTCAGCACATATTACTAGTGATGATAGAGTAACTCAGAAAGAGGACATGTCTCTCTCCCTTTCTCCCTCTCTCTAGTAATGACAGACAATCATGCTCAAACTGATTGGCTAATGGTGGCCATGGTTTTTGGAGATTAACCTACTTTGGAATATGTTGGGTTTGGAAGATGAACTGCGAGTCCATTCATGGCCATTGAGTTATTTGCCATTGGCCAACTTCCATGCAGACCATGCTTCCAAACTTCTGGTAAACTACTATAGGAAAATTTATTGCATTTTCTTATCAAAAAAAATTTCATCATTTCTTTGGAGGTAAATTTAAATATGTTATATGGACGAGTTCACAGGAAGAGTGAAGCAAATGTTTTTTGCAAAACTTTAAACCTGATGGAAATGTGGCACATATTGTCAGATTCATCTTGAATCAAAGAATCCAGAAAAAAATCTATTTCTACTTTATAGATGTTCATTCAACATATATACAGTATACAAAGGCATGCCTCCCTCCCTCTCTCTTTCTCTCTCCCTCTCTCTACATTATTAATTAGTCCATTATGACAGAGTGGTGCACTTTGCTGCTGTAGCTGTGTGGGTAAAGTGAAGACAAATGGATCCTCTGCAGGCTAATTACTGCTTGCCAGGAGAAAGTCACACAAACACTTAAGACTGACCTTCTCCATCTCAACATCTTTTTTTTTTTTTGGCAGCTGCAAAGTAATACTTCAAACTGGAAAAGTATGTGTGTATGTGTGTCTGTGGTACCAAAGATCATTATGTAAGACAGTGCACTCTGAGGTATTTTGACATGTGTAAATAATGGATGAATCAATACGGCCTCAACTCCAACTCATAGGACACCTAATAATGTATTATCATGTTTATAATGTTGCCTCAAGATTCTTTGGAGATGACATTATGCCTTTTAGGTATGTCAGTCCTGGTGTTTACTTCCTAAATGGAACAGAACCACCATTCAAGTTTTAGTTTTATTAGTTTTAATAGTTTTCACACACAAGTACAAAATACATGAAAGAAATATAAAAGAACGTGTGAGGGTGTGGTAGAAACCTGAAATGGCTTATGTGAAAAGCACACCCAGAAGACATACAAAAGATAAAATACAAACATATAAAATCACAAATACATTTTAAATTATAGTAGANAAGACATACAAAAGATAAAATACAAACATATAAAATCACAAATACATTTTAAATTATAGTAGATCAAAGATAGCACATATATAATAAGTGTAGAATTATTGTTAAAAAATTAAAAAAAACAGAGAAGCAGAAGTAATTATAAGTTGTTACTACAGTATGATTTTCTTGCAACAAATGAACATGTCTATAACAAGGTATAATGAGGTATATATATATATATTTTTTTTTTTGTCAAAGAAATAGTGAAATTTCAGAAAAAAATTAACCTTTATTTAACCAGGTAAAGTCTCATTGAGATGATTAAAAAAAAAAAAAAAAAAAAAAAAATCAGTTTTTCAAGAGAGACCTGGACAAGAGGGCAGCTGAACTGCAACAATAAATAGACAGACCACATACTCTGCAACACACAGCATTCAAAGAAAAGGGATTTTTTTTTCAAGTAAAATAATCCGTGACATGATAAAAAAAATATAATAGTAGAAAAGTGGAGAAGACTCATAAAGTCGATGAACTGAGTCAGTTACACAGCTATTTTTATTTAAATTTAGCTATCAGAGTTGTGTTCTATCTGGTCATATGTGACCAAGTAAAACTGTAACAGCAAAACCTCTGAGTACTGAGTAAAGAATAGGTGCATTTATCGCTTCTAAATGCAACTTTTCATTTGCATAAGAAATATTTTGCTATTGCACAGCCCCACTGTGGGGTCAGCTGGGTCAGCAGTCGATCCTTCATGAAGTCCTATCACGGTGGATGATGAAAGTGTTGTTCCAGTTGTTCCTGACTCCACTTGTAAACAAAGGGATCACCGCGCTATGAAGTGAAAAAGCACGAGCTGAAAAAAAAATCTCTTCTGTCATAAATTATGTATTTGAAGATCACAGGCTGAGAGGAAAGGCTGAAATTCAGGTTGAAGAACACTGTGGCACACCGGAGTGTTGTATGTGTCTGATCCACGGCAGTCTTTTCCATCAGCGCCTCTGTGTTCAGGTTAAGGCAGACAGTTTGAAGAGAAGGTCACAATCTCAGCAGCGCTGCTTGAACTGAATAGGAAGCTATAAAAAATAATGGTGTGTTCTTCTTCAGTAGAGTCAGAATGACAGAAATGCGACCACATGGGTAGAGTCTTGCAATTTTATTCTAAACAGAATCTTCTTTTACATTTAGACCCAGACTAATATTTGCAATCAGTCAAAAGTAGCCCTGATTAGTAATCTTTGTAGTGTGTTACAAACTTGAATTTTAAAGGATCACACCACCTATTTTGCATGTTTGAACCTAACATATTCAATTTTCATACACGTAAGGTTACTGACAATCATTTCCCAAAGGATAAAACTGTATTTCAGCTTTCCTGATATTTTGCAAAATCTCTTCATCTTTTTAAAATCAAATATTCAAGTGATACACCCACCTTAAAAATCGATGTTTCGCCTGCTAATAGTTGCGCAGCCTGCATGGTTGTTTAAATTTTTCGATAAATGCAGGTCTTCTTTTGGGACTATATTCCCCGTTGGAGACATACATTCACTCTACACTTTTTATTGGGCTTAAATGCTAAAATTAGCATTTAAACTTCAAAAAAAAACCAAAAAAAAAAAAANAAAAAAAAAAAAAAACCCTGAAAATACATGTTGTGCACCATGATGGATTACCTTCAGAACATTTCAAGTATCAACACATTGATTTTAATAGCGTAACAGAAAGAACTGAAACCAATGGCAGTTTGGAAGGTAGAACATTTTTTTTTTTTTTTTAACTCAGTGTTCCAGGAGTATGCTTTGGGAAATGATTGTCAGTAAAGTTGCATATATGAAATTGAACATACTGTATATTAAACTCAAAAATGCAAAATGGGTGGTATGGTTTTCATTTTAATATAAAATAAATAATCCAGTCATGATTTCAGATATCTGAAGTGAAACTGGTCCATCTGCAGAGTTTGGTTATGAGATTTAGATTGTTGCATTTGATGAAAACTGAAAGTAAGATGTCTACACGGATGTAATTATGGCCAAAATGACCGGTCACATTTTAGGGTCACTTGTGAGGTTATGCGCCATTCAAAACTTGAAACAATTCTGATGGTGTGAGCATAATGTAAATGTAACATCATTGATGATTGGCCAAGGAAAGAGGTGCAGAGGAAGGTGGGAGGAAGGGGGAGGGAGAGAGAGAGAGAGAGNAGAGAGAGAGAGAGAGAGAGAGAGAGAGAGAGAGACTTTGGCAAGTGACTAGAGGAGGTCAAGAAGTGCTGGCACCTGCATAATTCCTCTATGAGGGATGATTCATCATGAGATTCCTCCTCTTCATTCAACAACAATTCAGTTCTCATTGCCTCCATGTTTTGATGTGGGTGAACCAAATCTTTCTCTGGTTTTCCCTCCAGCACCACCACCATCCTGGCATTGAAGTGTGTGGTTATCATAAAACTGAGAAAACCATGAATGCCAGGACACATGGACGGTCCCTGTCAGATCTGATGACAAATGGTGTGTGAATTGTTCTCCCCTGTTCAGGAAAGGTTTCTCCAGTTTGACATAAATAACATCTCTTACGCCTCTGTCAAACCATCTTCTCTGACCTTCAAAGCTGTGTTTCATGGCCTGCAGGTGTGTGTGTGTGTGCACGTTCAGTCCTGACTTCATGTGTGTGGAAAACTGCACATTGCTGCACGTTATGTGAAGAAGATGTGCTTTATTCAAATGGCTGAACAGCAGAATTGAGGGCATATTGAGCACATGACACAACATGCTAATCTGAAGACGTGAAGCTCGATATGTTATAACCTTGATTTGCGACTTGATTTGAATAATCAAAGGTGTATTTTACTTAATGGTTCAAGATCGATCACCGCTTTATCGGCGGATGTAAGGCTGGGCTGTAAAATCCATCGGCAATGTTTAGTCTTTTCCAGTAATATGCCAAACCTAACACACACAGACATAGAGCAAGCCAACCAAGGATGTCACACGCAGACAAAACGTGACTCGCCGGGGGAGTTTTCCGAGGAAGTATTGTACGCGAGGATGAAAGTTGTTGCTAGACATGCTGAGAAAAGACTTTTGTTTTTCCTTTGTTATTCCAGAGTCATTTATCTTAACTGTGGCTTCTACATTCTTACAGTTAAGAGTCTGTATTATTTTATAAGCATGATTGATAGTAAACCAGTTAACCTTAATATTTAATACTGTGTCAGAGAGAGAGAGAGAGACAGAGAGAGAGAGAGGAGTGGTATTTAAATAGATACTTGAATGCTCAGGTACATTCAGAGAGTTTAAACATCGTAGCTGTCTCTGAAATGTTCAGCCTTTGCTGTGATAAAAGCTCTGAGTCTCTACGACTCCTTTACTTCCACAAAGCACTCAGCTTCTTAGCAGCACCATTCAAACGACCTTTAAAAGGATGGTGATTTTGAATAGAAATGCCTGTTTACCTATTCAAGACTTAATGCAAAAGCCATAGAATGTTTGAGTCCTCTTCACAAAAACAAACATCAATTTTTAAGACAATTATGAAAAGGGCTATTGGCTGCGTCTCTGCTTGACCAATCTCATAAGTCCCAAAGGTGCAATATTTGGAGTTTTATGACGAGTAAAAAGGGAAGGGAGACTCTAATATTCTACTAATCTGCTCTTACATGTAGCTCATAAGACATTAGCAGTCTGCAGGACATTATATTTCATGGATCTGCAATCCAGGTGGGAGTGCTGATTAAAACGCTTGGAGACTGGAGATTTCTTTAGAGATTCCTGCTTATATTTATATCGTTCTGTGAGATGATTAATATAAAGCTATTTGTGTCACATTTGATACATGAGTTTCTGAGATCTCTAGATGGTCAGTTATTAACCAGAACACCTATTATGTAGTATCTAAAAAAAAATGTTCCAGTTTAAATCCTGTTGAGTTCCATTAATGCTTGATGAATGGATATTAAACTGTATAAAATCTATGTAGTTTTTAGTAGCTGTTTTATCATAAAAAAGAAGATATTTTTCATTTTAAATGAGTCAATAACTTATAACTCTTGATTTAAATAAAGAAAAAGCATCAGAGGCATCCTTACAGATATGGGGACCTCCTCTAATGCTCCCTCACATTTTCTCCACCTTCTTGACGCTACATATTACTGTACACTGCATTTTATTACTAATTGTAAAGCATTTACGCTTCATTGTATTTCATATCAGAGGGAAAACTTGCACTATTTGTCCATGTGCAGGCTCGCTCACTGGTATTTTTCATTTATAAAGCACCTCTTGGTAAATTACCAGTTTATTTATGTATCTAAAAGAGAAATTTCAAGGTCCTTATTGCCTGAGATCAGATGATTTCTTACAGTTGGTTAGTCCCAAAACCCATACTGAGAGTGGTAAGAAATCTTTTATGTCTGCCCCAACTAAGTGGAATTGTCTCCAAAAAGACATAAAAATGGAAAAAACGTCTCATATCCAACTGTCTGAATTCAAATAATTGTAAGAGATATTGTGCCTTGGTCTATCAGGTCTTGCTCCTGCTTTTCTTAATTTATTGTCATTGGATTTCCTTCAGTTTGGTTTTATTCATGCATTTTTTTGTTTTTAAATGTCTTGTAGATGTAATTGTATCTTGTCATAGTGTTTTGTTGTCTTGTTATGTTATTTGTGCAACTTTTTGTATGCTGCTGTTTTGCAAAAGAGATTTTGAATCTCAAGTGGACTTCCTGGTTAAATAAAGGTTAAATTAAAGAAAAAAAAAGGTCTGTATTAATATTTATATTGAAAACTGATATCCAGCGCTATTCCTCAACAGAATAGTGTCATCTAAGTGTTCAGTCACCCCACTTCCACTTTAGAAAACTCTAAACCTCCACTTCAGTTCATTTGCTGTATGTCACCACCTCCCTGTCCTCCTCTGCAGTCATGATCTCATAGTTTCTGCACAACCTCAACTTTGAGGGCTGAGCGAAGCTTTACTTTTAACAATACCTCATGACTCAGACTTATTACAGTGGTACAATAACCTTATTGATCTCCAGGGGGAACTTCTATTTTTAACTGGCCCCTTTTCCTCAGCGAGGTCAAGGGTCAGCTACACAGCAGGAGCCTGCCCTGTAAGCAGGTAGGCAATAAGTCACTAGTGTCTGTTGTGAATGACAGAAGTAAACCAAACAATCTCCACTTTTTTTTCCCAAATATTTCAAATATTACAAGCTTCTGATTGGCTCAAAGGTCAGATGAATCAGCTAGCATGTTACTGGCCCTTGTTAACGATAACGTTAATGATTAAAAAGTGAGAACAACACTGTCAGAGCACAGAGTGCTGAACCCACAACAAGTTCTATATTAATAGAGAAACAAAAAAATGCACAGTTGAATGATTTGTAATATTAAAAATTACAGCTAGCTGCAAAATTAGACAGTAGAAGGTCAAACCTCTTGCACGAGAATAAAAAAAAAATACAGTAAACTCTAGCCTTAAATTACTACTGATTGCCAAGATAAAAATGATGAAAATTTCATTGCAGCTGGCTCGGAAATTGTAAAAGCTTTTTCTTAATCTCTTAAAACAAAAACACGACAAACGACATGAGGGAGGAAAGGGAGGCAGGACTTGGCCCAAAGCAGTTCTCAGCAGAGGAGAGGAGAACTGCTGACCTTGACTGGCGGTGGAAGGACACTTTAAGGAGATCCTGAACCTGATCAACGTGGCCTTTGAAGGGGAGACAGAGTCTGAGGACTCAGGAGAAGGCTCATTTCTCTGACACTGAGGTCAATGAGGTAGTTTAAATGGGGTTGAGATTTGCCCTGAGATGATGAAGGCTCTGAATGTTGCCGGGCTGAGTCAGTACGTTTACATGCATGATAGAACTTCAATTATACTCAGATCAAGGCAATAAATCTTGTTTTTTTCAAGCGTCATATATATACACCTTAATTAGATTGAAATCAGTATAAATCAAGTAGGCTTACTCCAAGTAACAAACACAGATAATGTGTTTTTAAATTAATTTATCTGGGTATATAATCATCATAATGAAAGTAAGCCATTTCCTCACCAGGTGGACCGTCCACATACTCCTAATACGCAATGCTTCATGTATGTTCGGCAAACTGTTGAATCCTATTAATGATGTCCATGTATACATCTTATTCACATTATTGCCTTAAAGGGCCATACCACCCATTTTGCATGTTTGAGCCTAATATATTCAATTTTCATACATGTAAGGTTACTGACAATCATTTCCCAAAGCATACTGGAACAGTGAGTTAAACATTTTTTTCCTACCTTCTAGACCGCCATTGGTTTCAGTTCATTCTGGTACGCTATTAAAATCAACTTGTTGATACTGGAAACGTTGTTGGGATAGGTAATCTTTTATCATGAACAATGTGTATTCAGGAGTTTTTTTTTTTTTTTGAAGTTACGTAATTTTAGCATTTAAGCACAATAAAAAGTGCAAAGTGAATGCATGTTTCCACTGGGGAATATAGTCCCAAAAGAAGACCTGTGTTTATCAAAAAATTTAAATGACCGTGACTTCATAAGGCTGCATAACTATTGGTGAAACATCGATTTTTAAGGTGAGCGTATCACTTGAATATTTGATTTTGAAAGATGAAGAGATTTTGCAAAATAGCAGGAAAGCTGAAATATGGTTTTATGNGAATATTTGATTTTGAAAGATGAAGAGATTTTGCAAAATAGCAGGAAAGCTGAAATATGGTTTTATGCTTTGGGAAATGGTTGTCAGTAACCTTACAATTGAAAATTGAATATATTAGGCTCAAACATGCAAAGTGGGTGGTATGGTCCTTTAATTGCAGTATAGAAAAATACTCAAGACTATAATGTGCATAGATGTAAGCATATTAAGTGTCTCATGAAGTTGGGGCAGTGCCTAGGAATTGGCAAACTGGGTTGGTGGACCCCAATTTTAAAAAGAGGGACCAGAGAGTGTTTCAATTCCACTTTGGTTGTGAAACCTGTTTGCCATTGCAAAAACGCTGAAGGGGTCATAGGAGGTCCCCCATTCAGCCTACAAGTGCTTTGTTGACTTGGAGAAGTTTCATAACCCTGTTCTTTTTGGTGTCTTGCTTTTGTCAAATATCTACATATCTCAATTGCCACTGTAGCTCCGCGTTGATCTCACACACTCAAAGTGACGCCTCCACACATGCTCAGTAGTGGCAACAAATAACTCCATCAAGCTCGCGCTGTGACTGAAGTGTTTATCAGAAAACAAACACAAGAGGCAACACAGAGGGAGTTTTTCAGAGCCAAAGACTCGCTTACTGCTGCTGATATCTCTGCAGAATCTCGCCAACCTTTTTTTCTATCACTTCACTACTTTCTTTTCTTCAGTTTAGTGACAGGACTGAACCCATGCAGAGTTTGCAATGTCAATAAAACATCAAGACACGAGAGATCATTTAAAATCTAATTCCGCCCAAAACAGATAAAAATTGATCAATATTAATGCAATACTTAGAAAAGCCATCTGGAAATATTCTTTTTTTTTTTTTTTTTTTTCTATTAGTAGCAGTCAGAGCAGTGAGTTACTTCCACTCAGCTTCCAACATATTACTGCCATTTTTCAATTATGCAAAATCCTCCCACGGCTGTTAGCTGAAGAGAGAAATTAAGTAGCATTAAAAGGTTCACCCTTTCATTTACCCTGCTGCAGTGATTTGAAGAGAGCTCTTTCAGGAAAGCAGCATACAGTGCTGCATGTACACACACACGCACAGCAACACGCACCCACACACGCACACACGTACGTGTGTGAGTGTGTGGGTGCGTATACGTGTGTGTGTACATGCAGCACGTACGCACGCACACACGTACGTACATGCAGCATGTACGTGTGTGCGTGTGTGGGTGTGTGTGCGTGTGTGTGTACATCACAGGCTGTTCAATTATGCTTCAGTGTGAATGGAAAAGTTTTCGAGTTTATAGCTTGAAAACTTTCCACGGGTAAAGTGATTAATGCAGTTTCTGTACTTGTAGGTTGTTAATTGTGTCATCATAAATGAATATTTTCTATTGATTCCAATGCATTTTTGGTTAGAGATAACTGAAAAACCACGTAAACTATAACTGCAGGAACTCTAAAAAACCTAAACAAAAATAACCCACAATGTCCCAGTGCCAAGTTAAGGCAGAGGCAGAGTAAATAAAATATTAAAAATAGAGAAATAATGGGAACCTGTTAAAAAAAAAAGAGAGAGAGAAATCCCAACATTCTAAATTATACTGACAGCAAAGTGTGGGACCTTTTGTTCTTTCATTTAAATAAAACTGCCTTAATTGCGGGTTGTACCATTAAGGGCCTTTAAAATTGCCTTTTGGCTGAAATGTGACAAAAGAATAGATCTATGAAAAACATGTTCACACATTTTTAAAATTCCTTTCTGGTAATCTGCCGCAGTAAAGGCAAATACAGCAAAGGGAGCGCCTTGTTCTTGTTTTATAATGAATTCATGCACCTGAATGCTTTATGTTCAACTTCCAAAGAGAATGGAGTATAGAAGTGCATGTGGTAATGATTCTGAAACTTTGGGCTAGAATCCAACGTCTGCAGACCGATATTCAAAGAAAAATAATACATTTTAATCAGTGATTCAATCTTTTAGCATCATTATCAATGAATTTGTCGAATTGCTGCTGTGAATGCTATGAATTACTGTAAGTTTTCATTGTAGTCCAAAATGGAGGTGGATGTGGACGTGGACGTGGACGTGGATACACATGTGGTTCTGTATATATATATTTGGATGTCTGTGGACATGTTCCACACATGTGCACTTAAAATCAAAATGTTTTGATTGAAGCCAGAGAGCCGACTGAGCATTGAAACAAAAGAGGAAATGCACACAGTCTGACTGGCCTCTGACTTGCAGATACTTCTCTCTGTCTGGGTGATTTCTCTCCAAGAGGGTAAAGGACCATGCCGGTGGTTTTGCATGGTGGAGCAATGAATACAACCCTTATACATGTTACATTACTGCCAACATTTTCCAAAACACTGTATTTTGGTTTTCCTGTTATCTTGCCAAATCCTTGAATCTTTCAAAATCAAATGTTCACCCACCTTTAAATGCAATGTTTCACTTGCTAACACCGGGGCATGGTTGTTTTAATTTCTTGTCTTCTCCTGGGACTATGTTCACTGGTGGAGACAAACATTTTCTTCCGTGTAGCTCCATGTTGGACTGGTTAAAATAAGTAACATCGACAAAAAATTTAATAGACATGTTTGCTGTGATGGATTACCCATCTCAAACATGTTTCAAATCTCTAGAAGTTGATTTTTTACAGCGTACTGGAATGAACTGAAACCAATGGCAGCCTGGCAAGCAGGAAAAACAAATCTAATATTTACAGCTCCACTAGTATGTTTTTCATTGTTGGCAGTAATATAACATGTAGGCTGTATTTATTGGGCTCCAACATGCAAAACACCAGTATGGTCCTTTAAACTCATTGTGCTGTGTTAATACTCTTTGAAGATGAGGAAGATGAAGTAGATCTCTTCACACAATCTCAAACAGAGTGGGCATTTAGTTTTTGGATCAGGGCGTGCTCTTGTCTTGCTTAGGTTTGGAAAAGTCCATGTAGTCACAAAATCTGGCCCGTGCTGACGAAATGGACATCATGTGAATCCCTGCAGCTACGTGGACACGTAAAGGAACGTGTTGTACTCACCACTCCATAAGCCACTGTGTCACCGTAGGATCGGAGCTCAGGGTAGATGTTGGTTAGGAACCATCTGAAAGGCCTGCACTGGAGTCTGGATCGCAGGGCCTTCCTCTCAGAAATGTCCCCGATGTCTATTCCTGAGTTCTAGATTAAAAAGAAAAAAGTTTAATTTACTTTTTATGCATTCACTTGGAGATACCCAAAACCAGAACAGTTTAGATTGCTTCAAGCTTCAATTTCCTTATCACCAAAATAAGGAGCAAAAAGGTCGGAACCTATATCATGCCCTTTAAGTATCACAACAGCCAGAGAATACAAATGAATTTAAAAAAGAATTAGAATGAATTAAGAAGACAGACAACCATCAATCAGAATGAGGAAGGGTGGGGGAGGGGGGTAAGGATGGGTAAGGGTGAATTGAGGAAGAGAACACTTTTTACTTCCGGATCAATATCTGGATCTGGCCTACATTGCAATAGTTGGCAGCTGACCAAAGGAAACACATGCCTCACTTTTTGTTTTCATTAGGATTGGTGTCATAGTTTCACATGTAGAGAAAATTTTGACAAATTCTCTCTCTCTCTCTCTTGCAATGTTAAAAAGACTAAAAAAAAATCCTGTATCTAGATCCGATCCGGATCTGCCTCAAAAACAAATCAATTCTTGATCCAAGTCCAACCAATGTACAAAATCTGACTAGTATTAATCTATCACTTTTAGAGATATCCTGCTAAAAAACAGAAAGACAATCACACACAGGTTACAACATAAGATAAGAAAGAAGAAAAAACACATCTGATTCTGGAAAATCCCAAAACAAGTTGATCTGTATTAGAAACAGGTTGACATAATCTCTCTGTGCTGACAGAATATTTTCCCTTGTTAGGAATTAAGACTTATAGGACTTATCATGGTCAAAAATTGTTTAAAAAATAGCATATTAAAAAAAAAAAAAAANAAAAAAAAAAAAAAAGATAAGACAGCTTCAGTGTTAATGTGACCTACGTATGGAATCACATGATGATTTTCCAGCGGACTGCTATGATAGCACTAGTTTTGGTTGTTAGGAGATTTGTGATACAACTGCAAACTTTATGTACACACATAACCAAGCACACAATGACACACGCAGAACAAGCACATAATCACACTCAGGCACAGGTGAACTCTCTAGTTACCTGCTGTGGAACATTCCAGGCCATGTAGACGTGAATCTTGTACTGGTCCATCCAGACTTCAGCCACCCTCAGAGCGTTACGCCGAACATGGGCTGTCAGGTTCTCTGTGTAGGGCTTATGGGCACGTTCGATGTGAGCTATCCTGGAGCAGGGTAGGACCTCAACGCTGCCTCCACACTGCCATACCTGGGTTTTACAAACACATACACACACATCCCATGTGAGCACAAAAGCATTGTGGGAGGACGTCACTCCCACAGACTGAGGGCTACATAAAGCTGTAAAAGTGAAGCGAGCAAATAAATTTAAGACTTTAATGATGAAATGTGGGTGTTAAAAGATCATGAATTATCCTTTAAGGCAAATTCAATTCAATTTAATGGAGGCAAGCTCAATAGATTATTAAAGGCTCTGCACACTTAGGGCATTTTAAACCTGTCATTTGTTTGATTTGTTCAGGGAGTAAACTGATAAAAACATTGCATTTACCCTTGGTTTGATTCCACGCAGAAAAAAATTCAAGTGAAGCAAAATATATCAACAAAAGTTGTGTGAGAATACTCACTCAGTGATGTTTGGGGACAGGAGCGAGAAAATCAAAACAGGAAGAACTTTACTGTGCCAGTATAGCCACATAATATGGAACATGGCAGAATGTTCCTTCAATTGGCCAAGTAAAACTATGCCATTAAAATTTGAATGTATGAAATCTGGAAAAGCGCATATTGCTTCACATCATGTGACGAAGACGTGCTGCACATACAACCACATGCTAACCTTCAGCATGTTAATCTGAAAATGTGTTAGGTACCTAAGAGATGTTATATCCTTTTCACAGAATCTGTTTGATTTTCTATGCCCAATTATTGGCATAGTTTACTTTAAAGGACCATACCAGTGATATTGTATGTTTGAGCCCAACATACAGTACTGTACAACATGTACTGTACTGTACAGTACAACATGTACTGTATGTACAGAACATATACATACAGTACATGTTCTGTTACTGACAACCATTTCCTAAAATATATGACTGGAGCGATAAATTTTTAGAATTTTTCTTTCCTACCATCCAGGCTGCCTACCATTCCAGTATGCTATAAAAAATAAACTTGTGCTTGAGATAAGTAATCCATCACAGCAAACACAAAGTCTATTAAGTTTCTTGTCATGGTAACTTTATTTAACCAGTCCAGAGCTGCATGGAAGATGGAAGACAATGTATATCTCCGCCAGAAAATATAATCCCAGGAGAAGACGGCTTTTACAGAGAAATTAAATGATCGTGCCTTCACAATCATGTAAAGTGTTAGCAGGAAAAACATTTAATTTTAATTTTAAGATGGATGTTATCATCTGAACATTTGATTTTGAAAGATTAGGGATTTGGCAAAATAACAGGAAAAAGAAAATATGGTTTTATGTTTTGGAAATTGTCAGTAAGGTAATGTGTATGCAGGTTGTACAGGATATGTTGGACTTAAACATGCAAAATCGCAGGTGTAGTCCTTTAACATGAACCATGCACAATTGAACACCTTGTAGATTTCAGAACTAGTTTAGATCACGTCCATACCACAAACAAAACACTCCAGAATTTATTTGGCTTTGAGTCCAACTCCTCAACACGGTATCAGTGTTGTTATTTTGGTTCAGACACTAGAACTAAAATTGCTTCAGCAACTATAATTCTGGCACCAAAACGGGTCCTGTTTCCTCGGTGCAAACCAAAGGAAAGTTTGTGGTTCTGTAGTACAAAAAAACACTTCTGATAACACTGCTCAAAATTCTGCAGCAGCCAGCTTAGGAGCTGAGTGTACCAACCAAACAAATGCTGGAGAATGCTGATTTGAATAGAAACGACTGTTCTCTCTGTTCCAGGTCTACACCTTGTTTGTGTGCATGTGTGTGTGCATGTGTGAGCTATAATCCTTCCTGTCGGCCAGCCTTTTTTCCCCTCCGTCCTTGCAAAGAAGCTCTGCGGAGGAACAGTAAAGCTGTAGCACCACTGGCCTGCTGCCCAGACAGGAGCACGACGTACAGCCAAATTCTGAGATAATTCACACTTCCCTCAGAAATACCTCAAGACTCTGTGCAGGATTTACAACACGGAGTTAGGATTTAGAGTATGAGGAGCGATTCTTTGAGCACAACAATCTTCGTCTGGGCATGTGGGTGTGCAGAGTGAGATAGAGGCTGAGATGATGGGAGCTAAAAAAAAAAAAAAANAAAAAAAAAAAACAAAAAAAGGTGGACAGGAGAGATTCAGAGACAATGGCAAACATAAACCAGAGGAGGTAAAAGAACAAAACAGAGAAAGGAGAGAACAGTAAAATAGAGGGGAATGCAGTTCCAAAGTTCTTCCCTTTTTTCTTCTTTTATCCTCTCTCTGAATAAAAGCCCCCTCCTGTGGGATAAAATAGGGTCATCAACCAATTATTACCTGCAAACAGCTGCTGTTGTTATGATGTGAGGAAGCTGCAGCTGGTTTATATGTGTGTTTGCACCCAGTGTGTCCGTGCATGTGTGGCTGCTTTTTATGTCAATTGTGTGTGCCAGCCAGACTTAAAGGACCACACTGGTGATTTTGCATGTTTGATTCGATTAAATAGAACCCACATATACATCACGTTACACTCAGAGTGTAACGTCATTTTTTCCATCTTTCAGACTGCCATTGGTTTGAGTTCATTCCATTACATGATTACAATACGCCACACATCTTTTTTTTTTTTTTTNTTTTTTTTTTTTTTGTTCGCTTTTTTAAGTTAACTGATCTGAGCTACATGGAAGAAAATGTATGTCTCCGCCAGGGAATATAGTCCCAGGACATTGTTTTACTGAGAAAGTACAATGACCGCACCTTTAATTTCACATATAAACATCTCTATTAGCCCACAACATTTGATTTTTAATGATTTTTTTTTTAATGATGCTCACTGTAAGCATTTCTGTAAAACAGAGAGTATATTGTAAAGAAATGCTCACAGTGACTCCATCTCCTCAGGAGACTTAATAGTCTTGGAATGTGACGGGAGACCTTAGAAATGACTACAAAAGTCTCATTGAGAGTATTCTAACTTCTCATCTCCCAGCCTGGTAAGATCACCTAAGCTGTCAGCTGAAAACTAAGCTCTCCAGAACTGTCCTATTAGCAGGCAAAATAGTTGGTAAATCGCAAATGTCTGTGTCTGACCTCTATACCAACAGGCTGACGAACAAAGCAAGGAACTTCCTGAAAGACAGCTTCCATCCTATATTCAATCAGTTCGAAGTCTTGAAATCTGGGAGGGACTATAGTGCCACACTCAGCCAAAAAAGGTTTTTAACAGATATTTTATCCCAACTGCCATAAATATTCTTAACTCTGCAAAATGACCACTTATACCTGCTCCATTGTTTGGTACTTGTCATTTTTATTTTCTTGCTTCTTTGCCATATGTATTTTAAATATGAAATTTGCTCTGATTCTTAATGGTGTGCTGAAGACAAATTTCCAACTATAGTGGACAATAAAGTTCTATTCTGTTCTGTTCTGTTCTGTTCTGTTCTGTTCTGTTCTATTCTATTCTATTAGGGGCCAGCAAAATAACAGATAGTATTCACTGGGTTCAAACTTGCAAAATCACCGGTATGGTCCTTTAAGCTGCAGAAAACAGGCAGCACAGTAACATCTCTCAATATCTGTTAATCTTCTCCAGTCAAGAGAGAACAACTTGGATTTGTGTGTTTTTGTTTTTTAAAGTTTTAATTAGAAAATAACCGGCAAAAGGCAATAACGAACGAAGTTGTGAATTATAAATCATGCAGAGAATGAATGCCTGTTGTGATTAAAAAAAGAAAAAACTTAATCAAAACAGCATGAGACACTCAGCATTAAAATATGCACAATATTAGGCGGTGACAGAGATGAAGCTTCATAAAAGCAAACTTTATCACAATAGGAGCATGTGGGCCACAGATAGACGGTTTCTGCAGGAACTTCCAAAAAAAGTCACATCAGTGATAAAAGCAGAAGTCTGTGTTTGGTAGAAAGCAGACAGAAATAGAACAAACTTGTTGATTTGTGACTTAAACCTCGTGGTGAACTGCATACACGATGAATTAGCCAGAATAAGTGCAATGCCCTCGAGACACGTGTGCAGAATTGATTCTGTCAAAATATCACTGCTCATTTGCATAATCATTGATCTGCAATAGGCTCTTTTGTGGCACGGTGTGCAACTTTAGCAAAAAATGGAAATATTGACTTTTTCATGTCATCCTTGATATTTATGTCTGCCAAGGACGTACACATTTGATTGAATGTTTGTTAGCAGGATATATTCAAAAAGTTGTGGACTGATTTGAATGAAATTTGGGAGACAGATAATGTTGAGAGGAAGATGTGATTAAATTTTGGAGCAATCTGAATCATATTACAGAGGAAGAGGAAGATACAGGGAAAGGAAGGATACAGACAAAGTTTTTATTATCCCATAAAATCAATACTGGGTTCAATTTCAATTAAATTTAGCCTGGTGGCTTTTTTTTTTTTTTTTTTTNTTTTTTTTTTTTTTTTTTTGGCTTTGGCAGAGATGTGTGGAAAAAAAGGGGGAAATAAAGGGGAAAAAAAGGGAAAAAAAAGAAAACAAGGAAAAAAAGGGGAAAAATTAAAAAAGGGAAAAAGGAAAAAAAAGAAAAAGAAAAAAAAGGAAAAAAATTAACCTGTGGCTCATTTTTTTGTTGGCTTTGGCAGAGGTGTGACTTCTTGACTTCTTGCAAAACAATCATACAAAATCGCTGATGATTTTATGTGTGTGTGTGTGTGTATGTGTGTGTGTTTGAGAGTATCTGGGCAGATGTGGTGGGGCTGCATATGATTCTGGCTTCTAATTCTTTGTGGCAGTGGAAATGTTTGTCATAGAAATGAAATGTCAGTACAGTGGCAGATGTTCTAGCTACCCTTTTGCAGCATTTCAGTAACCTCAAACAGACGGGTGGAGGGGGGTGCAAACNCCCCCTCCCCCCCCCTTCAGCTCACCCTTTCCCCGCTCTGATGGAGGGACAACCACGCAATAAGGCTGGATGGTAGCTTTGGTGCAAGTTTGATGTACATGTTGAAAAAAATTTCAGTGCAGTGGTTGTTGTCATAGCCGCAGAGAGCAATTAATTTGCAGTTGTGTGTGTATGTGTGTGTGTGTGTGTGTGTGTGTGTGNGAGAGAGAGAGAGAGAGAGAGAGAGAGAGAGAGCCTCTTTTCTTCGGCTAAAGTGTAATGTGGACAGAGCGACTGACAGCTGGATGCAACATCTGATGTAGGTCAAAATAACACCGGCTACCGCAGTCGCCGTGGCGATGGTGAGGTCTCCGCCTGCAGAGAGACCAGCTGTTATCGCCGCTGCTGCAGACGCTATGCTACATTACTCTCCTCTGTGTTAGTGTCAACAGGTGCTGAGGCAATTTGTCTCTACAGGAGGAGCTTACCGAGGAATTAGATGGTAAAAAGAGCTTTTTAAAGCAGAATAACCTCTACGGAGGCTGCAGATGTACTCAGGTCATCGCGCCGCAAACTGGTTAAGGAGAAAGCAGTTATCGATGTGGTAAAGCTTCGCTGTAAATGTGTCAAGTGCATATAGAGAATGTCAAGGCCAAACTCTCCACAAAGGCTTTTTATGAGGACATATAAGCAAAGAAAACCACTTTATGAGCAAACCCTCAGTATCAGCTGTTAATTATGCACCAGAGTTCCAATTTTAACCCAGATTTCTGTATTTTTTGATTGAAAAATCACTAACTTTTTAATATTCACAATAACTGCTTATAAATTCACAGGTTTTTAATGGAACCATATTTTCAGCTGTTTTAATATGACAATTTACTGGGCCACAGTTCATATGGTAACTATCTTTTCTTTACAAAGCTGTACAGTATGAACGGCTGTAAATGGCAACAATCATAGGAGAGTAGTTTTATTTAATTTTTTTAGAGTTTTATTCTTATTATTTAGTCTCTCAGACATAAGCACCTAAGTCCTCTGTGTGGGCTGATAGCCTCAGTCCTATGGCCCAGTGGAATACATGGATCTACCAATCACGTTTCAGCTTTTAATGGCTGTAATTTGATAGTTTGCGTTGTATCGGCCAAATTGTCAACCGGCCCACTGGGAGAACTCCCGGTAGTCTGGATGGCCAGTCTGTCTCTGGCTGCATTTCAGCTTTATTGGTGGATAGAGAAGACAGCATAATAATCACCCAACCATCTCTTCTCTAAGCTCAACTGTCAGTATCTATAAAAAAAAAGAAATAAGCCCACTCAATACAAAGCTGACATGGTCAAGCTTGAGAGAATTCTACTTTTTTTTTTTTTTTTTTTTNTTTTTTTTTTTTTTTTTTTAGCATGATGCACCTTTAACCCAGCGGCTTGGATCAGCTTCAGGCAGGCTTGGACAGATAATCAAACCTATACTACACAGTAAATCACTGCTGTCTACAGTAAGCCTGAGTCAGCACTTTCTCTGGAACGTTTATTCAGTCTCTAAGTGCTTCCAACGCGCCATCCTATTTGGACTCGATGGCAGCTTCAGGAAGACGTGACTTTTGCAGAGCCCATTGCTGGAAATTCCTGCAAGAACTAAAAGTGGTTTAACTGTTGGATGCTATTGTTTTTTGAAAAAGTGACTTTATTTAAAGGACCATGCTGGTGATTTTGCATGTTTGAGTCCAATAAATACAACCAACATACACGTTACGTTACTGCCCTAACCCATTTTCTGCTGGAGTGATAAATTGTTTTTCCTACCTTCCAGACGGCCATTGGTTTTACTTCATTCCAGTAAAAAAAATCAACTTGTAGACACTTGAAACGTGGTTGAGACAAGTAATCCATCACAGCAAACACAATGTCTATTAAAATGTCAAAGTGACTTCATTTAACCAATCCAGAACAGCGCTACATGGAAGAAAATGTATGTCTCTGCCAGGGAAAATAGTCCCAGGAGAAGATGATGACCATGTCTTCTACGATCATGCATACGTATCAGAATGTGAAACATTGAATTTTAACATGGGCATCATCTGAACATTTGATTTTGAAAGATTAGGGGAATTGGCAAAATAACATGCAAACTAAAATACATTTTCATGTTTTGGAAAATGATTGGCAGTAACTTCACGTGTCTGTTAAGTTGTTAGTACAGTAAATATATCAAGAAGCTGTAGTAACATCTTCCCTTATAGTGGAATAATATGAAAAAGTGACATTCCTTGTAATGTATTAATGTAGTTGCATTTTAATGAATAAAATTACCATCTGGCTTTATTATCTTATAAATCAATCTGACTTAAATTTACATCAAGACAAATTATTTTATAATTTGACAGTTATTAATCAAGTGTAATCTTTTCAATTTACTTGAATCCCAGTGTGTGAATAATGAGAATGAATGATAACACCCCCATTCTGTCAAAGGAAGGATCATTCTTCTATTTCTCTGTGCTGGATGTGTCTGCTTCAGAGAAAGAATTGCTGCCTGGCTCAGATAGGCTTGCAGGTGTGCTTTGATAAGGTGGATATTGGCAAACTTAAAAGTAAATCCACATCTATAACATTAAAGCAGAGGCAGGTGCAGCACTGAGGACAAAAATAACCATGGCACTGTCTACGGTGGAAAAATAAAAAAAAAGGTTTCATTATACAGAAACAAGCAGGCGATGAAATGTGTCAAATGCATATCAACACGAGTTTTCATCATCATCATCAGGACATGGAAAATGAGGTTAGAGAAAAGTTCAGGGGACGTGTAATTTTTATGTAGTTACCATGGATATGTGTCTAATAAGATGCAGGCTCTAAAAACAACTCACCCTGATGCCAAGCTCCACGTTTTCTCCTCCATAAATTTCCATGCCTTCATCGAGTAGACCAATCTCCTCAAAGTACTTCCTGTCGACCACAAAGCAGCCAATCAGAGCTGGGCTCCTAAAACGCAGAGGATGAAGGGAGGAAGGTTTAAAAAAGTTCAGTAATAACATTTTGTACTAGGCATAATGCATAATTATTGGCAAATTCTTTGGAAAATTTTATCTTAGGACACACACACATACACACACAAACAAGGGCCAAACCCAACAATTAGCCTCATAATGCTCATAATCAGCATCAAGGCCCTGAAGGTATCTGGTATTTGCCAAATATGCTGCACATCTGATGCTATCATCAGAGGCCTTAGCTGTCCACAAAAAAAAAAAAAAAAAAAACCTGTGCAGTGTATTATACTTTCAAATGCCTCAACTGTCAAAATGATGCCCTCACCTCACGCAACAAATTCACGACATTTGGAGAAAATCCAGAGAAAAAAAGAACAGATCTTCCATCAACATCACACTGAATCAACAGGAGTGAAAAATAACTCCCATTAGTATTCAAGATGTCAGTCCCACATCTCTTCTTATCAATATGAAATACAGCACTGCCACAAAAACAGCTTGTAAGGGGGGGATTTATCTTTTCCCTGTGGATACACAGATTGACAAACAGCCAGAAACTCTGAGACCGGATACACTAACAGCAGTGGAACCCTCTCACTACTGGCTTTGGACAGATTTTCTCTGAATCTCTGAATAACAGCACAGTGAAATGACATTGTTAGATGTCGCTAACATAACAGACTGATAGAGTATGTCACATTTATGATGTAGCTGCATCATAATGTCCAGATTTAAAAAGATTCCTTGCAGTTCCTGCACAGACTTGTCAAGTCCTGCACACCACGACTCTAGAAGGTAGAGTCCTGGTGTGCAAACAAAAGCAAAGAAAACATTTCACCTTCAGCTTCTTCACCAACATATTATTAGTTCCACAATTTTTCAAATATATACAAAAACAGTACTTTAAAAGAGTATTAAAAGCATTAAAACCCAGTCATTTTGTTGCAAATATTTTTTTATATCCGACATTATTTATTCATTATGTGAGAAAATAAATGGACACAGAGTGCTGCAGCCCTTCAGGTGGATTTACCTGATAGGGGCAGTGTGGTTGCGTTGTGTCCACCAGGACTTGGGTGGGTTGAGGTATCGACACCACAGCTCCCAGTCAAAGCCCTGAGCAGACAACGGGTATTCCTCGATCTCAAAGGTGTCATACTTGATGTTGTCAAAAGAGGGAGACACCACTCGTGTCCTGTCCTCTTTTATTCTTTGCAGAATGGGCTCAGCCCTGTGGGAAGACAGAACACACACGCAGAATGATGAAACGACCAAACACACATATTGTTTAAGGTAAACTAGTCCATTGGGATCATCGATATGTTACTGGATCCAGCAGCCATGTCAGTGTACGAGTATGTACTTTGATAGTGAGAACTAGAACAAAAATGAGCAAAGAGAGAGATGATAGCCCAAATTCTGTGTAATTTCAAAATATATGCAGATGCATATATATGTGCATATATGCATATGCTTGTAAAACTCACTTGAAAAGCCCATGAAAATAGTTTATATGTTAAACTAAGGAAATAGGAGGACATTTCAGAAATCCATAAATGAACCTTTTGACATCAGATAAAATGTATAATTCAGGTCATCTGATGAAAACCACAAACAGCTTTAATTACCAGAATTCACTTTAATGATATCTGGATAATGACATCCGATGTTGGAACGTTACACTCTGTATTAACATATGTTCTCGTTATCTAGATGCTGCCTACGCTGTGATTGGATCTCAGTAGGTGGGCTGTTACGCTACAAAAGCCCATCCTTCCTCCTTTCTCCATTAACGATTATAATCCACTTTTTAAATAATGAATAACTTTTCTGCGTGGACTGCTACATTCCAGGTGAGAGTAACCATTTACGGCAAGTCTCAACTCCCATTCAAAATAACTTTATTTACAAGAGTGGGCAGGAAGTTTTCAACTTGTGAATGGATTTGATCTCATGAACGTGTCGCTACTGTACACATCACATTTACATCTGGCTTATTCTGACAGAGATGCAATCACAATGTGAGCCAGCCCACATCTCTATGTTGGCACGGGTTTGAGCCAATCAATGCAGCCATAATGTCATCGCGGCCCGCCTGAGGGTGGAGACCAGTAGATCCAGATTCAGATTTTATTTGTCGTAGTAGGTTAACACAGGGTCAGCGGTACAATGAAATGTGTTTCACGAGAGAAATGGGTCAGCTCAGCAGTAAAAAGAACATTGGTTACAATAACAGCACTCATATAGAAGATAAAATATAAGATAGAATAATAAATAAAAATAAGTAAAAATAAGAAAAGTGACAATAATGAGATAAAGTGGTAAAAATATGAAGAAGATGACAAAAAAGAAAGCAATGTAGACAAGATGGGACGGAAACTGACATAACACTACATACATAAGCAAATGACAAATGAAATATAACACTGTATACAAATGACACAAATGATATAATAGTATATACATTTATAATCAGGAATGTGTGTAGGGGTAAAGTGACAAGTGGGTACATCATTATTGCACAGATGTGATGAGATAAAAGAAGGATGAATGAGAAAAACAGTACACTTTGCACTGGAAAACTGAAGCCTCGACTCATTGTAGCTCAGCGGCGAGTTTAACGGAAAAGGAAGGAGGTTGCCAGCTCAGCATGGCTTAGTGTGATATATCCTAGTAAAGGAAAAAGGCAATAGGTAGACATCACTGTAATCCTATCTATCCTCCTTATATATGCCATCCTGTAGAGCATCTATACATTTCATTTAGCTACCTTCTAAGAAATCAGAGCACATACTTGTTCTCGTAAAGCCTTTCCAGGGTTCAGTTGAGCTTGTGAGGAAGTATGAGAGGTGGTTGATGCTCAGGTCAAGGCTGTTTGCAGCATGAAAAGTTGTAAAGAAAGAATGAAACTCAGGATTTCATCCATGGAGATCTTTGATACAGCGGCCAAGATGGCAGATGACAGGAGCCTGGCACAAACTAAACCCAGTCCTTGGCCAGGTCTGATTCTGGAGATGACTAAAAACCTGTAGGACTGCGACTGTGATGTTGGCATTGTATGCTAGGTGGCTGTTACGGATCACAAAGAGACTGTTGGCAGTAATCACTGGGAGTTTTCGATAGAGAGGCATTGCTGAAGAAACACGAGCACTTCTATCAGAGCGGGCAGACGTCCAGAGAGATAACAGCTACAAAAGCACAGATGCCATTTGTACAACTCTGCACTTTGCTTCTGGGGGTTGATGTCCAAACTTAATCCTTCACAGAATCTTTACCTACAGTAACACTGTCTAAACTACGCTGAGTCATGTCATCCACCGAGTACCGCTCAAACACAGCAAGGCATATTTTTAACATCAAAGAGTCCTGCATATCAAAATCAGGTCATGATTATGTCAAAAATTCAGTTCCAAATTGATTCTTTCTGAGGTCGGGAAAAGGTTCAGATTAGGCAAAAGCTCTGTGGTTAAAACACCCACTCCAATCAAAGCACCAATTTTCAGAGAATTTAATATGCATCTTATTTCTTTATTGTGTGTGACAGTTTGAAGGTTTCAAAGAACCTCAAGGGCAGTCCTGGAGACTACGTGTACAAAGAAAAAAGTCTGCTTTCCTTCTCTCTAATAGAAAAACATCCCATGTATGATTAATGAAAATGAAAATCGCACTTTGGAAAGAAAATAACTACACATCTAGTTGAAAGTGATAGTACTGCCCTCAGATATACTTGAAGGTTTACAGCTACAGAAAAATATCTTTACATTTTTATTCTTGTGGGGAAAGAAGCCGAAAGCTGTCATTTAAATGCAAACTCCCTTTCGGTGTCCTGTGAGACGAAAAAAACAAAAAAACAAAAAACAAAAAACGAGCATTCAGTTTATGTTTCATCAGTTCAGCCCCACAGTGGTAAATGATCAGAACATTACAGAGTCTGACATCAGAGGAGAGGAGGTGGAGGCGAAGGAGCCTTTTATCCTGCCTGCTGATTGTTCATGAGGAAAACCTCCCCTCTGGCTTCCTTCTCTCAGTCTCACACACACACACACACACACACACACACACACACACACACGTATGTATGTGTGTGTACACAACTGTACACGCATACATAAAGTGGACCGACCCAGAGAGCAATGAAACCTCATTATCTGATGAAATTCAGATCGGGAAGACATCTAATTAGGGAGACCTTCACATCAAAGAAAACATTGGTTAAGGTAAAGGTTACGTTGCTCATATTGTTATTATGCCAACACAGAAAAAAATTAGAATCTGAATAATAAATCATCAGAAAGTGCTGCAATGCAAATATGAACACCGAGGTTTTCAAAAGACAAGACACTTTTAAGGACCATATCATTGATTTTGCATGTTTGAACCCAATAATTACATACACGTTACATTACCACTAAACCGTCTTCCAAAACACATTACTGGAAGGATGGAAGGATGGAAAATATTTGTAAATATTTGAATTTCTTTTCCATCCTTCCAGAAAGTTATTTGTTTCAGCTCATTCCAGTAGGCTATAAAAAACAACTTGCAGAGACTTGTACTGTGCTTGAGATAAGAATCCATCACTGCGAAACACATGCTGTTCTTATTTTTTGTCGAACTTACTGACTTCATCTGACCCAACACGGAGCTACATGGAAGAAAATGTATGTCTCCACCAAGGAATATAGTCCCAGGAGAAGATGCTTTTACCAAGAAATTTAAAATAAATATCTCCACATTTGGACGTATGCTTTAGCAGGAAAAACATTGAATTTTAAGTTTTAAGGTTTGCCTGAACATTTGATTTTAGAATATTAGAGGATTTGGCAAAATAACACAAAACATAAATATGGTTATATTTTTTGGAAAATAAACATATATAGATGGTATTTCTTGGGCTCAAACATGCACAACCACAGGTATGGTCCTTTAAAAACCTGCCTTCCTGGTGGCAACACTTTATAGCTTGCAGCCATGGAAGAACTAAGATCTATGTAAGGAATTATTTTATGTTACATTATGCTATTTTAGATCTTTTCAAGAATGTACCAGCGCACATAAAGTAGGCGAGATAATTGAGGATTCTTGTGATTGCAGATTGACAATTCTTATAACATAAAAAAACCTGCCATTACTCGTGTTTGACTCAAAATAGCCAGCATGGCAGATAATTGCAATGTATGATAGAGACAATTATATGGTTCAAGCAGTCAGTGTTTTGTTGGTAATTATATAGCAATTTCTCAATTTCTACATGCACATACGCACACACGCATGCATGCACAGACAACTGCATAAATATAAGTGGGATTCAGAGAACACGATGGAAAAAGACAAATACTGAAATAAAGACAAATGAATGGAGAGAGATGGAGAAAATTTAAAAAATACAAAGGAGAGAGGAGTGGAAGAGGGAAATGTGCGCACACACACACACACACACACACACACACACACACTTGTCAGTTACCACATGTGAAATCAAATAAGGCACACAGTGCTAATTCCACACAAACACAACAAACTTTCATAGGACAATGGGGCATTAGACTAGGAACATTTAAACACCAATGCAAAATGTGAGTGCGCACATGTGTGCATGTGTGTATGTGCATGAGGGAAGGAGGGAAGGAGGGAGGAAGGGAGAGAGAGAGAGAGAGAGAAGCAGGGTTTATCTNAGGGAAGGAGGGAAGGAGGGAGGAAGGGAGAGAGAGAGAGAGAGAGAAGCAGGGTTTATCTCCAGCTGAGCTCTTTTGTATTTTTGCAAAGAATGATTTCATTAGGCATACCTGGAAGCCCCCTCTATGGCTGTGTGTGGGAGGTTTGTGCGTGCGTGCGAGTGTGTGTGTAAGTNACCTGGAAGCCCCCTCTATGGCTGTGTGTGGGAGGTTTGTGCGTGCGTGCGAGTGTGTGTGTAAGTACATGTGTAAGTGTGTGCAGGTGTGTGTGGAAAGAGAGAGAAAGAGGGCTGCAGTGTGGGTGGATGGGTAGAGGGTTAAGAACCTTATAAGTGTCTCTTGTCTAATCTTGAACACATTTGCAGCAAATGTTATTTTGGAACCTGCTCAGATATTATAATGAAGAGTGTGTGTGTGTGTGTGTGTGTGTGTGTGTGTGTGTGTGGGAGAGAGTGAGAAAGCAAGTGAGCATGCACACAAATGTGTTACCATTCTGTAAAAAAAAAAAACAAAAAAAACAGAACAAGTGCAAGTACAACAAGCGTGTTTGTGTGTTCAAATGTGCGATTTGTTTCAGGTTGTCAAACATTTTAAGCCACAACATTTATTTCATGTAAGAAAGAACTGTTAAGAAAAACCACTTTAACCATAATCAGTGTGATGCATTAAACATGAGCAGCTATGCTAATAAGGTTAGTAATTAAATACAGCATTCATTACATACTTAATAAATCTATTAGGAAATACTTCCAGTGTGTGTCAACAACCTTGGCTTCACATAACACAACCTTATGTGAAATCCATCGAAGAAAAAAACTAAATCAAAATGTACTTATTAATATGTAAATTAATAAAACAAGATGCTCCAAACAGTAATCAGATCACCTGATGTACAGGAGGATGTCATGCAGGAATTAAAGGGAAGATACACAGATTTTCATGTTCTTATTTTCATTCAGGCTCTGTTTTGAAACTTTTCCAACGCTTTAATGTGCAAAAAGACATGTTGTTCCACTTCTGCTCTCAACTGCCGCTGCACTGCAGTGTACACTGAGTGAAAACAGGTCAATTTAGGGAATGTCACTTTAAGGTCCCCTCACGGAGAGCCTGCAGTGTTATGATTTGCGTCAGGCCCAAGCAGCATCCAGGGACGATGAAACATAGATGCTCTCTACTCTCACACTTTGTTTAACCACTCCTTGATGTTCATAAAACATCTTTCATTTTCGCTGTTAAACACGATGTCAGCCTCGATTAAAGCCGCAGTTCTTGACGTTATTAATATCGCCACGCAGCGTGATTTTTTAAAAAAAGATCTAAAATACACACAGCGACACTGACAACATGTTGCTGATTCTTTTTCAGGTAATGTTGGTGGTGTCACACACAATCTTGTGTGATTGTACAAAGTGTGAGTGGGAGGAAGAGAAATATTCATATTAACACCATCAAAGTATAAAATTTTATAAAATATGGGATTTCTGAGCCAGTAGGAATGATGAATTTTAATAAGCTTCATCTAATTTTTCTTTTTTTTTGTCTCAGCTTCATTTTCTGTATATTTGAAGGTAAAGTAAGCCACACCTGAGCCCACTCGGTGGCAAATGAGCTGGAAGTCAGAGGAACAGAATAACAGCAGATGAAACCTGGACTAAACCTGCTAAATAGACTATTCTTTTATTTTTGCCATTCTTTATGCACCGCATGGCAGCAAATACTACTGTCCCTTTGGACAATTAGAATATTTCTGTGAAGTTCTCCAACACTTAGACGTGGTGTGTGGATAATAAAAAAAGCCAGATTCCCTCCTTCTCACCATCCAGTATGTGACAATTTGCTGAAATATAAAGCATTACTGTTGGAAATGGGAGTTTTACAGGAATAAAATCGCTTAATTTCCAGTCTGTCTCACAATTAGCAGCTCTTTGCCTCAGTCTGGAAACGCCAGATGGGGCACTTGATAATACCAGGACAGCATAACTAAACTGTAAAGAAAAAAAGATATTTGATGCAATCCAACAGTCAACGGCCCCTTTAATAACTAGAGGAAACATGCATCTTGTGTCTAGATGATTTAGGTGAAATCTGTGACAAAGATTTAAATGAATCTGTTGTGCTGCAATTAAATTAGCTTTGCATTAACTGCCTGGAAATTGCTGTGCACATCACTATCTCTGATCGTATTTCTGGTCTTTAAGATTGACATAAAACATGTTGGCGATTGAGTTACATGACTGAACCGATGAAGATGTCAAGCTTAATTTTTTACATTGGGGAGTTGTGACTTCTGCTGCAGCTGCACATGAGCTGCAAACTATTTCCAACATCAATATGTTGTAGGGAAAACAGGTAAATATTGAATGTGCTGCAGATCACTGTCATCGGCTGTGACAAACTGAATCTGATTGGCTGACAGAAACCTCCATATTTTCGGGAAAGTGCCTCCATGTAGATCATCTACTATTGACACAAACTTCTCAAATTTTACAAAGGAAATGCTTTGATCATGGCATATTTCTATGTGTTTCATTTCGTACTGCCCTGTTAATAGAGAGCAAGGGTGCGCACACACGCACGCACGCACACACACACACACACACACTGTGAGTACAGTGTATATGCTCCCAGAGCCTCTTTAAAGGACCATACTGGCCCTTTTGCATGCTTGAGCCTAATATATTCAATTTTCATACATAACATTACTGACAATCATTTCCCAAAGGATAAAACTGTATTTCAGTTTTCCTGATATTTTGCAAAACTCTTAATCTTTCAAAATCAAATATTCAAGCAATACACCCATGTTAAAAATCGATGTTTCACCTGCTAATAGTTATGCAAAATTATGAAGTCATGGTCGTTTAAATTTTTCGATAAACACAGGTCTTCTTTTGGGACTATATTCCCTGGTGGAGACATACATTCACTCCGTACTTTTTATTGCTCTTAAAGGCTAAAATTATGTAACTTCTAAAAAAAACCCCTGAATATACATCTTGTTCACGATGACGGATTACCTATAGCAAGAATGTTTCAAGTATCAACAAGCTGATTTTAATAGCATACCAGAATGAACTGAAACCAATGGAGGTCTGGAAGGTAGGAAAAACATTTTTAATTCACCGTTCCAGTAGTATGCTTTGGGAAATGATTGTCAGTAACGTTACATGTATGAAAATTGAATATATTAGGCTCAAACATGCAAAATGGATGGTATGGTCCTTTAATTCAATCAAAATTGTTTTTAGATGCTTACAAACTTGTGGTGAGGATGGGCTTTGTGTGCTGCTGCAGGTAGAAGCCAGACGTGGTTCTCTACCTGCATCTGTCATTTCCACTCAGGTTAAACTGCTAAGAATGGGTGAACACAGTCAGATCCCGTGAAATTTCACAGTGAGGTCAGTTAATATCATACCAGAGGATGGAGAGAAACAAAAAAAAAAAAAAAAAAANAAAAAAAAAAAAAAAAAAAAAAGAGAGAAAGACACAGAGAGACTGTGCATTCTCCCTCTCTCTCCATGCTAAGTAAGCAGCTGAGTATTTACGGCAGCCTTGCATTTTCCTTTTGAGGCCACAAATACATACCTGTGTACGCTTATGTGCAGCCTATTTGTAGTACAGTAATATGGCATATTATCTTTAAAAATGGGACATATTGCTTCTGTTGTTTTTATGTATTTCTAGGGTCTTTAATTAATATCGAATGTCAAAATAAGCAATGAACACTTACTGTGAAGATGCATTGTTGTTAACATGGCTGAATTTGCCTTCGACCAAATGCGGATCATTTGAATAAGCAGATTTCAATTGACACCTGGATAAGGAGAATCTTTGCAGCTCGCTCACCAAGGATGCTGCTTATTGCTGAGAGTCAAACAGAAAAACCATGTGGTTGCAGGTTTAATAAGATTTTCCTGAACCACAATAACCTCAACTACTTCTAATCTATTTTTACCACTTATTTAAAAAAAAAAAACCCCAAAAAACACNAAAAAAAAAAAACCCAAAAAACACTATATTTCTATTACCCTGCACATCTCTTCACTTCTCTTCACATTAAGGGTCTGCCTAGATCATCTCAACTCAACTTGAACTGATAACAGGAATAAAGCAGCTTCATCCAGCTTTAAAGGACCATACTGACGATTTTGCCTGTTTAAACTCTATAAATGCTACCTGCATACACGTTACATTACTGACAATTTCCAAAACATTAATTCAAATTTTAAATTTCCTGTTATTTTTCCAAATACCCTAATAAAAGTTTCAAGTGATACACCCACCTTAAAATTTAAGACGTATAACTGAATCTAGAAAGTCGTTTTTAATTTCTATGTAAAAGCCGTTGTCTTTTGGGACTATATTCCCTGGCGGAGGCATACATTTAGAATAGAAAGCCAAAGAAAGGGTTACAATTTCTTTATATTACTCAAACAATAATGAAATAATTCTTTCATAAAAACTTATACATAAATATGAGCTGTGTGATCATTCTGTGTTTCAACTCTTATATTACCATCCTCTCCTCAGAGTCTGATGTGAAACAACATGTCCTGAGGAAAAACAAGAATTGATTCTGCTTGCGTGATTTAATCAGTGACCTTTCCAACAAACTGACTGTGAATAAATGAATGAAAAACATCCAGCATCTGAGAGGCGTTAGATGATTTCTTTCTAATCTTTGTTTTTTGACTCTTTTTTCCTCTCGCCAGCATCTATCAGAGGCTTAAATGAGCACTGACTGCATGAGAATAATAATAATAATAATGATAATGAAAACATCCTCCTCATTCAGATACCTTAGATCATATATGTCAAACTCAAGGCCCGCGGGCCCTTGAGATAATATCTAATTTTTATAATATCTGGCCCGCCAGTATATAGTGCGCACATTATGGATACTACAAATCCCAGAATGCACTGCAACAGCTGGCACTTCAATCAACACCTGCAGGTGCCATCTCTCCTCCCCTCCATGCCCATCCAGTCACTTTTAATGAATTTTTGTTGTGTTTGAGCTAGCTTGGAAGTCAGATTTTGCCTAGTCGGAGCTCCGGCTTCAAGTGCCATTCCAATGCATTTTTCCAAGTCGGAAGTTGGAAAAATCTGACTTCCGAGAGAGCTCAAACGCAGCATTTAAGCTAGCCGTAGAAGAAATGGCCAAAGAAAATGTGGACTCTGAAAACAGGCTTTCAACACAGGTGGAGTTAGAGAAGCTGTTTACTGCCATCAGGGATAAACCTGTTTGCCGTGTTAGCAGAGCTGATGTGGCCGTAATTAAAGAATATAACATAAGAAGACATGATCACATTTAAAATATTGTTCTCATTTTGCTTGTTGGTGTTGTTAATGAAGAAAAACAAAGAGTGATTTTAGAAAAAAATTGAGAAAAATTATGTACATCTGGTTTGCCCTGAATTCTATAAGATGTCTTGGGAGCAGCAGTTAAAGTGAAGTTCATATAAGTGTATGAATAATTTGTCATAACACCTGTGATGAAAACGAGGCCAATTTGAGTCTGTTTTCAATAAAGGTTGACTCTATTTGGCCCTTGACTTGGACCCAGTTTTTAATTTTGGCCCCTCTGTGATTGAGTTTCACACCCCTGCCTTAGATTCTCCATTGTCTCATCTAATCATGTTTTGGTGATGGTTGCCAGGATTTTCATTTCTCCACTGATAGGGATGTGATGAATGAAAGTTATGAATAATGTCCAAAAGGTTTTCTGACCACCAGTGAGTAAGAAGAGGTAGCTGCTGAAGTTTGATCAATTTTCAGTTACTATACTCTCTGCCATTGTTGGCCAGCAGGTGTGCAGCTGCCTGATGTATCTTTAATGTGCTTGTAATGGTTTTATTGCATACAAGATATAGTAGAAATTGAAACCAGATGCTCACCATCCGATGTTAAACTCCACATGGGCGTCAAACAGAGCGACTACAGGCGCCGAGGCGGCTCTCCACCCGCTGACTCTGGACCTGATCAGTCCCTCCTGCTTGTCATGGTGGACCACCTTAATGAAACCCGGACCGTGCTGGGCATTCGTCTCCTCCACAAAGCTCTGCAGGTGCTCCTTCAGTTCCACTGCAGTAACACACACACACACAATCAGATTTTAAAGCAAACTCAGTGAAGCCTGTTTCAGTATTGATCTCATCGACAAAGTTCCACAGAGACTCTCGGCTCCACTGGACAGAGGAAAAAAGATTTGAGGATGTGTGTACTTGGTGTGTATATGTGTGGAACATACTGCAAAGTACAGTTTTTACTTTAATCCCACTTCTACATTTGATTTTTGAAGAAATATTACATTTTTTTTTACAACTTGAACATGTTTTTGCAACTCAGCACACTCAGGTCATTCTCATCAAGGTGTTCAACAATTCATTCAACAATAAAACGTTTACCTCTGTCACTCTACTCGTGTGATTTTTTTTTTTTTTTTNTTTTTTTTTTTTTTTGAACAAAGCTGTCGACCCATGTTTCAGCTCACAAATCCCTTGATAAACTCTGGGATGCTGAACGATTAAACAAACAGGAAGTCATAAACATCCCGAAATGGTCTAGAAAGGTGGAGAGAGTTAAATTATAGGAAAAAAACTACTGGTATGATCAGAAATCAATAAATAAACCAGATCAAATCATATAAATTGCATTTTACATTTTACCTGGATACACTGGAAGACTGAGATTGCCTGTTAATGTAATCACTGGTGTGGTCCTTTAAGTACATTTTTTTCAAATAACTGATTTAGATAACATGGGTTAACATAAAGACTTATTTAAAACTTGTACAATAAATTCAAAACATGCAAAGCTTGTGCTCTTGTTACCTTCTGATGACACATGTACAATAAACTAAATAAATAAACAGTATATTAAAAAATATCTGTTGGAAGGCTGCTTCTAGCTGAGTTGTTGTGTTATCAAATAACAGTAAAGTGAGTAAAATGTTATAATCAATAAACATCCTGGTCAAAGCCACAAAAAATATGACTGAGGTCGTAAAACAAATGTGTTTTCAATTAGCATTTAGCATTTTAGCAGGTCTCTCAGGAAAAAAAACAAAAAACAAAACATTAAATTATTGAAGAAAGGCAAAATTAATTTACACAGAAGATTTTACAGACAATGAAGCATAAGGAGCATAAAGTATATTTTTTTCTTGGAGATCAGACACGCACACACTCATGGAATACATTATGCTTTGGTATTATGTAATCTAATTGTACATATTAATTTCTTCATTCAAATGTTGCATCGGTCTTAATAGTTTTAGTATTTCATCTACTGCATGTTTTATACATTCAGAGACTGAATCTCTCTCTCTCTCTCTCTCTCTCTCTCTCTCTCACACACACACACACACACACACATAGAC